>BGPR01012027.1:0-25681 GCA_013235015.1 Araneus ventricosus
TAAATTGTTTGTAATTGGTGTTGGCTACCATAATTCGTGCTTAAATGTTTCTATGAAAAGTTGCTTAAGCTTTCATAGCCTTCAGTTACGAAATGTGGTTTTTGTTCCAATGTATGTAGAGGAGAATTTACAGTTCATTTGATTTGAGTAATGTACATACACCGAGAGGGCAGTACGTGAAGGCTGAAACACGATTGAAAGACAATAGTGGAAAATGACGTAACATCAAGTTCGAGAATCTATGGGGATACTCATTCTTCCCGTGGCAGTCGATGGTGAAGGAAGCAGTCTGGTAGCGTTGTCCTATTATGGGGTGTGGCTATGTATTTTAAGTCTTTTTCTTAAGCCTAACGGCTCTTAGCTTTCCTATGGTAGTCTATCTTTAGTTTTATACTTTTTTTTAGCAATTACTAATTAAATGATTCCCATCTCGTTCCTTAACCAAATTGTAAATACATATGTAAATACAATTAGTATCTTAATAAATTAATATTTGTTTGAAAATAACGTCTTTTCATTTAGTTTCAATACCCCTAGCAATACCCGAGTTCCTAACCCCTCGCCCTATATGTATACTAATATGTTCAAAAAGTTCTAGAAGATATTTGAGTATAGATAGGAGCTTTTTATTTGGATTCCCTTTGAAGTCGCCAACCGTTGCAATTCTGTACTATTTGCCATCTTTTATATAAAAAAAAGTGCATGCTGATTGCAAGCCTCCTTTTGCCACATCCTCCAATACTTTCGTTGCTGTAGCTTTTTGGAACCTTAGAATCGCTGGCTCTTAACCTTAGTAGGAGGGGCTGGCGTACAGAGTACGCTGGTGAGTTATTTCTTGCTGTGAATTTTCGACTATTCCTCCCTGAGCCTTCTCCCTCCCTCTAATCTAATAGGAACATCCGTCGAGTATAATGCATCTAGTAGATTCGTTCACTCTCACTCCTGCCTTCCAATCCAAGCAATTTTTGGGGGCTCGCGTCACGTCAGCAAACTCAGTACGCCAGAAACTTGTGCGCTGCAATCAGATTCGAAGACAAAGACACGACAGACACACGCAGAAAACTGATAAGTTAGAAAAAGTGAGAGGAGTTTTCGGCTCTTTCAATGAAAACTGCTAAAAATTTTATACATCTGGTGACCAACTCACGATCGACGAGGAACTGGAGCTCCTTCGTGGGAAACTCACATTTATTCAACATATGCCGAATATATATTTTTCTTTTTCTGTTTCATCTGTCATTCATTTGCTCCATTTCACTCTGAACAGATTAAAGTAATAATGTTTAAGGTTCAGGTCAAGGTTAAGGTTTATTAAGTAAAGTTTTAAGGTTCCTGAACAGATTAAAGTAATAAACTACGAAAAATATATAGAAATACGAAGCAGAGGGTGGAAAAGCGACCTGGCGTACTCTACACGCCATACTTTAGCCTCTCCCACAAAGGGTTAAGCAAATTCTTCATACGAGGAATAAGCTGGCCAGGGGAATAATTTGGCTGTGGAAGTTATAGGAATGTGAAGTTTTGACTGGTAATTTTACACCAAGAAAGACCAAATAGCATGGCAATATCCACCTGAGATGCCAACATGTTCTTGGCAACGATAATTGTACACAATTTCTATGACATTGGCGATTTTCTAAACCCGCTATTGGACTGGTTCCCTTTGTCCGCCAGCTGTAATATGACTTGCACCGTTTAGGGTAAGCTGGGTCGGTTTGGGTTTCCCGATTTATTCATCCGTTGTGGATATTGATGGCTACCCTCGCCTCTTATTATTCTCGACTATCTATCAGCTCCTTTTGACCCGTCGATTCCATTCTTAATCTGAAGTTTGTCTATTTCTGTTTCACCGTACGCTGAATTAATGATCTGAAATGTCCCGATAACACAAAATTTGACACTTGATCGCTGTTTGAAACTGGATATCTTTTCCACCTGAAGTTTTGAATACCTGTAATTACGAGCTATGTTCAATGGACTTTACGAATTTTAACTGAATGAGACTAGTTCTGATTGTTCCGTCATTTTGGTAATCTTGGCATGTTCAGCGGGAAATGGCATTATTCATTTGAAAAATATTTTAAAATTTCAAGAAGTTTCTGAACTTCGTGGAATAATATACAACAATTTTAATAGATTAAAAATTGTATCTGTTTTTTGGGTCATTAGTTCCAATATCTTCTTTTTCCATACAACTACTCTATAGGAAGAAGTGCAGGAGACCGCTCCGGACGCAAGGACCACTTAAACTGGAAAGGACCTAAGCATTTCACCGCTTGAGCTGCTACCATGCCTACGATAGTTTATGATTGTTTAGGTGTGTTGTATCACCTGTTAAAGTTTGTAACAAGAGTTTAAAACTATCCATTTGTTAAGGCAACCAGCCAATATCGCTAAATTAGAAATCAATTGACTAAAAGTGCTGATAACGTTAAACGAGAGAACTATAAAACGAGAAAAATTAAATTTTTCAAAATAGTATTTTTATTTATCCATCTCTTACCTATATAGCTTTGATACGCCGTCATATAAGTCATATTTTAAATTGCATTGTCATGACCAACATTAAAGCTGTGAGGTGACTGGAATCGTAAGGTTGAATCTCGGTTTCTCACCTATGTTTTAATCTGTAATCAGGTACTACTCAGGTAAAAAGCTACATAGGTAAAAAGCTATGCATTAATGGTAAATTACATAAAATGTGTTTTTACGCAATTTAAAGGCCCATGAGAAGTATAATGTATTCCCCGAAAAAAGGACTCCATGAAAATAGCAACATTCTTTTTAAATGTAAGTTCACAATACAGAAAAAAACACTGAGTGTCCCAAAAATGGCAGGCTCATTTGACAAATGAATAAAAATAAACAGGAAGCAATAGAAATGCAATATTTGCTGCACTGTGCTCAGGAAAAAAGCGAATTTTCACCTAGAAAATTTGGAAATTAATTACGAAATTTAACGACAGATGGTGCTGAAGCCTGGGGAAAATATAAAACAAAATTTTAAAGGAATCCACCACTTGCAAGTAAAAACATGGCATAATCTCAAAACAAAATTTGCCGAAACTCGCGCAAACGTATCAACCGGCATAGCCTCACAAGCGATTGAGATTTACTGTTCCATTTCTGCAGTCGTTTGTGGATTGTGGCATTGCATCTGGTCTCTCAGATGCCCTAAAGAAAATGCCACAGGGGGTTAATTCCGGCGAATAGGGAGGCGGACCCCATGCCGCTTCCCTATGCATGGAACATTTTAAAACAATCGCACAATCATCAAATGCTGCTAGAGGAAACTAAAGACTTCGGCAGTTTGATGTGGCCTGGCATCGTCTTGCCTAAACCACAAGGCGTTTCTAGAGTCCTCCAAGGCATTGTGTACCGCTACAAATTCATGCAGAATGCCAAGATAATGAGCTGTAGAAAATTGCTGGTATTCTGAAAAATGGGCGAGTTCTTCCTTTGGGGGGGGAAATGGTGATCCAAAAGATTGTAAAGATGATGGAACAGCAAATTGGAGAATTTAAGTTTCCAAAATAGGCCGGTTGTGATTTATTAACGAAACCGTCGATGTAAAAATATATAAAAATATGCTTTGTCGGCAGACCAAACACTCTCTATCGCGATATCGCCAACATAAAGCTGTTACAATTGGTCGCTAGCGAACATATCTGTATTCATTCCAGAAACAGTAAGTTGTTGGCGAGTGTGAATCGTTTGTGGAAACAGGTGTATAAGTGGCGTACGATATAGTACGCGGGTATTCGTCATATTCCAGCCTGAACTGCAACATAGCGAAGGTAAACCTGGAGTTGTTATTGGATGATGTGGGTTGGGCAATCACTTTTCTGCTTGTCGAACGCTGTCGCCCAACCTTTCCAGCACAGTCACCATTAATGTTTCACCTTCATTAACGTTGACCTTTGACAAACAGAGACTTTATTGTATCCTGTTCAGTTATTTGTTTGCACTGAACTTGCGCTGAAAACTTCGTCTTGTTTCAGCAATACTATTATGCAAGCAGTGGAATTTCAACGCAAGGAATATTCACTGTTACACAAGTTATAACGCATTTTTTTAATAGCTATGTTGCAATCGCTGAACAGCATAAGTTAACAGCAGAGCGACGAAATACAGGAAGGTGCTCTGTGTTGTTACATCTTCCTATATATCTTGCAGTGCTGCGGCAAATAATTGATACTTTGAAGATGTCGTATTACAGTTTTTTCAGGTATCCATCTGTTGTCGAATTTTGTACTTATGTAGGTTCAAAATTAGCTAGGTGAAAATTTAATGCTTTCCCGAGAAAAATGAAGCAAACAGCGCATTATGTAGCTTCCTGTTTAATTTTCAGAGGCGGCTCGAAGACCGGGCAAAATGCCCGTGGCGCCAACTTCCGAGGCGGTACCAAAGCGGGAGTGTGAAGAGAAAATAAAATGTTTTAATACACTTGAGAAACGAAGTCAAGTATTTTAAAAATTTATTGAATATATTATTTTAGTTTCAGTAAGACAACTATAATTTTAATTATATCTTAAGTTTGAAAATTCTCACCATAATATTATTAAGTCATATTTGCAGATGCATATTCCTAAGTAAAGCTTTGTTTAACATTTAGAATACAGGCATTATAGAATTTAGCAAAATACGTTGGAGGAGGGTGTGCCGCCATATTGCAGCCCTCCAAAGTTGGTAAAGCTACATTAGGCAGCTTCTGTTAATTTTTATTCATTTTTCAACTGATCCAGGCATTTTTGGGACATCCTGTCGATAAGTAGTATTAATTTTTATTTAAATTGTAATTATTTTCAAGTAGCATTAGAAAATATTCAGATTCTTTTATCAAGTTGGGTTAATACTCTGCATGTCTTTTCTAGTATTTTTAACTTACCTTTCTAACTAACTATAGGTAATTCATCTGTAGATTATATATTGCTTGTGAAACTTAAAACGTCTTGCAAAAAGGCTGAAACAAAGAAAACCACTGGCGGCCTACACTGATCTTTCTCGACACATTCACAGCTAAGTTGTACAGCAAAGAGAACATAGCATGCATTTTGGATCAATCTCCCAGTGGCGTAGCGATCGGGGGGTCAAGGGGGTATTGATGGCCCAGGTGACAGTTTTAAGGGGCGTCATGGAGTCAAAATATTACTGCATTTATGCTATTTTTAAAGCAAAATATGATGAGGGGTCGTAAAAGAAATACCATACCCTTGACGCCTTTTGTGCTTCTTAAACCACTGATGACGACTGAGATAAAAGAAATCGCATTATTTGCTCAGTGACACTTACTCTTATTACACCACTTACCATGATGTCGAAACATTACTGAGCTTATGTCACTTTTTAAAGTCGAATATTATGTGGGTACGAAAAAGTACCATGTCGCGGGAGCAGTGTTCACAAGCTAAGACATTGATGATGACGAGGGGTGGGGGCGAAAAATTCACATTATGGCCCGAGCGCTACTAACTCTCGCTACACCACTGCAGTTTCCGCTTTACGATTGAGTCTAAATTTGATACATTTCTACAATTCTGGCGTGAAGGAAAAATAATCAAATTTATCTTTTTGGCTTGTTTCATTTTTGAGTTATCGCATACACGAACAGACAGATCAATAGAAGTAAAACCTTTGAAGAATTTGGTCCAAAATGTGATACACATTTACAGTTCTAGAGATAAAATAATTTCCTAAATTTAATCTTCTGTCTGTCCGCCAAGTTGTCTCGCCGACGGCGGTCGCTATAGAAGCAGTTTATTTAAGAGGAATCAATTTCGAGTGGATAGAAGTTCACGAATGACGTACTCCTTTTCCCGCCTCAAACTGGAATCAAGAATAAAATAAAACCCCTACGTCCGTCGAATTCCGCCTACTCAAAATGGATCTTCCCTAACATAACCAGTTGCTACAGCGACCGCCATCAACAAGACAACTTGGCGAGCAGAGTTCTAGTGCCTCTTTCAATTATCGTGTTTATATGCACATGGGCGAATAGACACTATGTCAATGGAATTCGTCCAAAATTCGATACTACATTCTAAATTTCATTCGTCTAGCGTATTCAATTTTCGAGTAATGGCAGACTGACTGACACACAAACGGCCATAATTCTAAAAATGATATTTTCAGACTCTGTGAGGGGCAAAACGTGAAGACTCATCAAAATCTTGAGCTGGAAGTTTTTGAAGTTTGTAATACTTTATTTTTCAGTACTCTGTACACTAGAAAGTAAAAACTGGGTAATACTCCAGAAAAGTCGCTACCATCAACCATTACTGAAAATAGGACAATCGAATTAAATTTCATCCCATTAACCGGAATAATCAACTTAGTCTGCCACGAGTTACACCTCTTTCAGAGCTACTCTACCGGTTTGGTGGAATTCTGAGGAGGAATGCGGTTGCCATGGAAACGAAGAAAAGCGTTGCCAAAAAAAAAATGAAAGAGTTTCCGAAATACTGGCTAGAACGGTTTAGGTGCAGAATGAAAAATGATGTTTACACTCATATCTACCGGTTGCAGTCAGGAAGTATAAAAACCCGATTTTACACGGTGGAGAATGGCAACAGTCACTTCTCTCGCCATTTGGGTCTCTTGAAGAAGGAAATACTCAACTCAGCAATGTTGACTCGAGCAGTAGGAATTCGTTTTTTTTGTATTTCTGTGTTTCAGGGGAACGGGAATAGGAATGTTTTGGAAGAAATGAAAATTGGAGAAGATATCGACTGATGATTAAGGATTTTTCGTTAAAATGAATTTCATTAATTAATGTACTGTCCTTTAGGGATATTCTTGCGGAATTCGCTGTCATTTTGTCGTTTTAATGATAAAACTTGTCGCAAAAGGGAATTTTTACTTCTAAACATGTTAATTATCTAATCTAATCAATTATCTAATCAAAACTTTTGTTCATTTATGATTAGAAAAGTGCCATAAAACTAGAAAAATAAGCATTTTCCACCTTATTCTTAGTAATTCAAAATACCTATTGTTGAAACAGAAATTAAAGTTTGATTAAATTTGAGAATATTATAATTTTTCCCTTTTTGGATATTAACTGTTTAATTTAAGGTATTTTTTTTCGGCATAAAAACCAAAACTTTCATAAGATGTTATGTCTTTTTTCTAAATAAAAGACGTGCATTGAATTCCAGTAAAACGTTGGCTCTCTAAACATTTCAGAAGTTTAGCCTTGTGATATTTCAGATTCTTCTTGTTAAGAATCTAGATATACTTTTAACATTTCGTCGAGCGCATCTAATTTGTGAGATGAAACACCCATATTTTTTTGTGCCTAAGTGCGGGTTTTACCGAGAAAGGTGTGGGATTTATATTAGCCTCCTGGTTTCCTACTACTCAAACTAGAGTATCGCATTTTTTTCTAGTACTCTTTTGATATATATTAGGGCATATTTATCTTGTAGATGAGTTGCGCCCGATTACGTTTGTATGTTTGATTTCCCAAATTTTTCTCAATATTTCATTTATATACCTGCTAAAGTTCGTGTACTTGTATCCCAGCCGCTAATTCAATGATGTTGATAGTTATTTACAATATATTGTTTCAAAAATGTCGAATTATTTTAGGCTCTAAATGACAACAGTTGCATTGCTAAGGAACCTTACGGGAAAACGAACGTCAACTCCCTTCTTAATTCTAGGACATTTTGTTAATTTAAATTTCAAGGAAATACAAACGAAGTTATTTGAAAACGTAAATATAACTGTGGATGACATGACCGAATAGTTCAGTTTGATAAGCTTTACCTTAAGTCTAAGCCAAAATTTAAATTTTAATCTCACAGATGAGTTGCGCCTGGTCGCATATTTACAAACCCTACTTTGATACACCAAAGGCAGGAAATGAGGCGATATGATTGGCTAGCATGGCTGAGAGTCTCTGACGTCGTTCTTCGCCTGCGCACTTAGCTTACCGAAATCATAATAAGTCTTCCTTTTCAAAATGATTTATTAACTGAATGATTTCTCCAGAAATGTAGAAATATACTTACACGAAATAAAATCTTGGAACAGCTTTGATTCGGTATCGCTGGCGATACTTCATTATTTCGGCGACTTTTTTGTTGCGTACACAAACATGGCGTCGGTTGTGTTGCCTAAACAAACATGGCGATTGTATTGTTGAACATTTTGGTGTTCTCTTGCGTACGCGTTCCGGACGAATTTTTTAAACTTAAAAAAACATCAGCGGCTTCGCTTTCAGCAAAGTGGGAACCTCGTAGCTTCGCTTTTTTATTAAATGTTACGAATCTAGGTTCTTTTTTTTTAATTCCCCAAAACGAAAATTTCTGTACCTTAAACTCTACTTTAACCAGAAAGTCGCCGAAATAACGAAATATCGCCAGTGATGCCATATATCAAAGCTGTGCCAAAATCTTCGTTCATTTTAGTGTGCATAGTATCTAATATATGACACATGCTTTTTTTCTTACAATTTTGAGATTGAAAAATTACTTTAGAAAGAGCTATTTATTTGAATATTAAAGAGCTATTTATTTGAATACTAAAGAGCTATTTATTTGAATACTATATTATATATTAGAAAGGCATTGTGTAAGGAGTTAGAGCTTAAGCAGATTCTCTTTAAACAGGAAAAACTAAGATTACTTTCGAAACAAAGCAAGCTAACAAATCTTTCTTCTTGTTGGACTTGATTTTCTGCTGTTATAAGTAATGTTAATGTTATAAGTAATGATATAAGTTAATAATTTATGTTATAAGTAATTAAAAAGAAAAAATACTTATTACTAGACTAAATAAAATTGCGAAGAAGGTTCGTATCGTAGTTCGGAATTCTCGAAATCCAAGCAACAGAAACATAAACAAAGTTCGCACTGAATGACGTCACAGACTTTCAGCGACGCTAGCCAATCTTATTGGCTGATTTCCTGCCTTTCGTGTATCAAAGTAGGGTTCGTAAATATGCCGCCTGGTCGTGTTAACATTTGTATTGCGCCCGACTGTAGGTTAATGTGCTAGTGTCCCGAGGGGTGGTTTTCCAACAACTTTAAAAATTATAATATTTTCAGAACTTCATTATTAGTGAATTGATTGATTTTATTTAAATTTTGATTCCATACGAAAGGCGGCGTCTGTTAGGGAATTTGAGAAGAAAAATCTGTTACCGAATTTCATAATATTTATAATAATGAATTATGAAATCTGTTAAAGAAAAGATAGTAGGAAATCATAAGAAAAAGAAAAGTGCAAAAAAACTAGCGTTTCTTAATGTAATAAACAGTAGAAAAAATTTTTTTTATCATAAATATAGAAGCAAAAACAGGGAATGAGCACCATATTTGGTAGTTATTATTTGGTGAATATATGAAAGACTAGTAAATAATAGGCATAAGTAACTTGAAAAAGAAAACGCTTTTAATAGTGTATTAAGAAAGAAAAATAATTTATTTATTAAAAATCTTGATAGGAATAAAAATCGTAAAAGAGTTAACTTCTGAAAACATTTTGATGAGGAAACTAAACTACGATGAATATCATATGAAAATTTCTAAGCATTCGCTGAAAATTAAAATAAATTAAAAGTGTGAATAAAATTCCGATTCACTTATAGTATTTCTATCAACATCTCATAATTTTATATGAAGTGAAATTTTATTCACATTTATAATATATTTTAATTTCCAGCAAATGTTGAGAAATTTTTTCTTTTGATATTCATCGTGATTTAATTTCCTTTTCATATTGTTTTCAGCATTTCACGCTTTTACGACTTTAGTTTACGCCTCCAGATGTTTGAATAGTTTGATTTTAAAAGGGGACTTCGGACATTTTTTAAGTTTTACGGGAGAAGAAAAATACGAATGGGCTGTAAACAGCACCGAAATTAGGGTGAAAAATATTTCTAATGTGTTTCACAGTAAAAAATAAATCTATTGACGTGTACCAAAAAATATTAAAATTATTAACTTTTGAAAAACTTCAAATTTTGCAGAAGTCACCTTTTAAAATCAAACAGTATGAAAATTTGAAGGAAAAAATTATTATGAAACCGGGGATATCAACGAAACTTAACTAAAATTCAAAATTTATTTATTTGTGAATAAATTTAAGTCAAAAATGACTCAAAAATAAAATAAAATTTAAAAGTTTTTCTTTTTTTTAAAGAAAAACTCAGATTTAAAACAGAAAAGAAATTCTGGAAAAATAATTAGATTAATAATTTGACAAATTATTTGATATCATTTCAATATGACATCCGTCAATCATCCACAAAGATGTGTCGCCATCAACATTAAATTCTGGAAAAACAATTAGATGACAAATAAAGTAAAGATTAGTTGACAAATAAATTATTTTCTACTTCTTTGTTTACTAATAAAAGCGTGTTTCATTAAGAAATTAATTTAATAATAATTATTTAGATTTGATATCATTTCAATATGACATCCGTCAGTCATCCACAAAGATGTCATCATCAACATTAAATTCTGGAAAAATAATTAGATTAATAATCTGACAAATTATCTTCTACTTCTTTGTTTACTAATAAAAGCGTGTTTTATTAAGAAATTAATTTATTAATAATTATTTATATTTGATATCATTTCAATATGACATCCGTCAGTCATCCACAAAGATGTCATCATCAACATTAAATTCTGGAAAAATAATTAGATTAATAATTTGACAAATTATCTTCTACTTCTTTGTTTACTAATAAAAGCGTGTTTTATTAAGAAATTAATTTATTAATAATTATTATATTTGATATCATTTCAATATAACATTTGTCAATCATCCACAAAGATGTGTCATCATCAACATTAAAGAATCTAAAAATGAATTACTTTAGTTAAACAGAACTGACCTCCTCTTCTAGATCAACCTCTCAAATCGATGTTCCTGAAATTCGGAGAAGAAACACCATCCATCTTTATCACACAGAATTTAAAAAGGGTTCTTTACCCGGGTTAACGTATACTTTCCTTTACCATTCATCTTCTCAATTGCATGTCGAGAAAACGGGAATCGTCTGCTACATTGCTGCTGCTTCTTTTTATTTTTGGTCACGTGTTGTAAAGCCGTTCGTCATTTTGTACCAGATTTAAAAATTTCGTCAAGAGGCGAATTTTCTTTCTATAAATATTGATTTCCACTTTATGTTTTTCGCTTCGAAGTAAGTGTCCAACAATGGATTCGTTTTAAATCTCTCAGTTTCTTACATTTTTATACTTTTTTTAGTCAATATGGGGGAAAATGCATCCATTTATTTTTTTTTGTAAGATTATTTTCGTGGAATAAATAAGGATGAATTGGAATCAATATTAGTATGTAAAAAATGTGAAGTCTTCCATTTTTGTTCAACTTTGAAAGTGTTTTTTCGTTTCTATTGAAAAAAGTATGCCTTTATTTTTCAAAACTCGACATTAGAAAAGGACTTCTTTGCTTGTGCATAAAGTAACTTACTTGTTGCGTGTAGTATTTATTCCGTAAAATAGTGCAGATATTCTTAGCATTTTAATATTAATCTCATTTCCTTGCAAGTTTTAATCGTGCTCTTCAAGCCAATTAAATTTTTTGCAGCGATTTAAACTTTGTTCGTTCTGTTTTCTTTTGAATATAGGCATTTTATGAAGAGTGGTTTTAAAATTCTGTTGCAGATATAAAGGCAGGTAGTCGGATATTAGTAAGTGATGCAGGGCGCTATCGTAAATTTTCATTTCTGATACGGATTTCGAGAAGCATGGATGTGGGAATTGTTCCATAAGTTATCACTAGATGGCGCAATGACGCCTATTCTGTAGCGTCACCTGAATCTGCCGGCGCGACGGCAAAAGAACAAATAGGCAAGATTGTAGACAAATAGACAAGCTCTGTAGAGAAGAGATGGAGAAGCTTTCGGGACAAAGCTAGTTCGCTTTCTCCCGAAATTTGGACTTCAAAAGATAAAAGTTAAGGGTCTGGAGAAAAGGAAGGACCAAGAATTTAAAGCTGACCGAAATCTGTACCGACTTCAAAAGACAAATATTAAAAGACGGGCTTTAGTTCCCGAGAAGGGGGGCATCTTAACCAAAGGCCAGCGACTAACCAACAACGTGAAATTTTACCCAGTACTCCTCATACTTGAAATTCTATTCATCTGTAAATATACCATGAACTTGTCGGTCTATGATCATCCAAGAAATGAAATATTGGTTTCCAGCGGATTGATTGACTTCAAATCTACTTATCACATCTATATGCATTATTACACGAACACTGAATTCCCTGCGATGCATTTTATGCATGAAGCAAGTATGTCCTGTAGAAAGATGCCGTTGAACCTACTAGGTAAAATGTACCGTCCCACTAAGAAGTTGTGCGGCATGCCTGCCAAAACATTAATGGAGAATCTTTCCTAATAGGCAAGTAATATTGTGTCACTTGATAATCATGCGTCCGAAGGAAAAATTGTGGATGTTAATCTTACCCGAACGCGCAAACGTAGCCGTATCAGCAACCGCTTCATCATCGCCATCTACTACCACAATGCACCATTTCCGACTACGAATTCCATTTCAAAATCTGCCTATATCGGTTCCCTCTAAAAAATTAAAATTTGCTTCAGATATTATCCAATATCTTCAGATATTACAATTAATTATCCAGAAAAATTAATATCAAAATACCCTTTGTGTTATTTTTCCGCACTCATTTATTTTAAGGTTCACATTTCATTTTTAAATTAACAGAATGAACTTTATTGATTCCAGTATCGAATATTCTGGATTATTCTTAGTCTCATTTTCATTTGATTGCACCGTCTTTTGCTATTTCGAACATATTTAATCTTGCCTCTTCACATACGACGTGTTTGACTAGTGCTTCCAATAACAGAATTTTTGATATTTAAATCTGTAATTAAATGAAAGTAACTATTATTTCCAAAGACTAAAATCTCTTTGATAAGCCTAAGTGTCTTTAAGTTCTTACCCTAGTAGCACAAATGTATTGTAAAATATTGTACGATATTGAACAATATTCGCAATATCGTATAATATTGTACAATATCATATAATATTATATAATATCGTATAATATTGTACAATATCATATAATATTATATAATATCGAACAATATTGTACAATATCGGACAACATGTTGTGCTACCTGGGTATATAGATTGAAATAATAATGAATGTCTCAACTAGGATATATATTTTAATAAATTCGTACGTCGAGAGGTTTGTAATAAAAAGTACTGCATGGAAATGTAAATTTATTTAGTAATATAAATTGTATTACATTCTCAGTACTACAATATATTGTCTTTAAAATGGAAGTACTAAACATATAACTTAATCTCATAAAAGACTTCTAACAAATAAAGAAACTGATGTGTAATGGACCGTCTAAATAATGAAACTAAATTTTATTAACTGATCGGGGCCAGCAAACCTATAACCTCTAATGCTGCTCCTTATTTATATATGTACCTAATGGATTGTTTGTTAATGTCCCGCTTTATGAGTTGCAATAAAACCAAGAGAGATTTAGTTTCGTACTAGATTCTCCAGGGGTTCAATTTAGTACATTGTACACGAGGATGCGTTGGACAAAATAATTTACCACTTCCTTTCTATGATGGAAATACGAATCCCTCGTTTGTTACAGGCGTCTAAATGCACCAATTCGGAGCAGTGTTGGAAACAGAATGGCAAATTTATTACCAGATACATCATACATCTTCTAGGTTGAAACATACTTATATTTATGAAGAAACAAATAATTAATTGCAGAACAATAGCAAAGAGTGTTCTCAAAGAAGACTTCAGACTTATTTAAAGTATTTGTTTGGTTTCCAGGTTGAAACAAGAATTCATTTGAGAATATCTCAGCTTGAAATAGTTGTTGAGAAATTCCTTTTTGTTTCTAAGGTGACAGTGGGCTCGGTATTAACTTAGAGCTATGGAATTTTGTATACATGTATATTTGAATATAAATGCGTCAATATATTTAAGAAACTCTTTTAAACTAAATATAATATTTTCTATTTCTAATTTTGAACAGTTTAGAAATCTTCCAGGCATCTTAATTTTTTTCACTTAAGGTTTCATAATTATCAAATAAAAATACATTTGGAACAAAACTGGGTAATATTTTGTAATTTCATTTAAATGCTTATTTTCTGGAAATAATTTTATGCATACGTACTGGATTTTCAATAGAATTTTGTGTTTTTTCTGAACCAAAATTGATTTTTAACTATCTAAATGAAATCGAAACCTAAAATGCATACCCAAATTTATTTTAATTTATAACAGGAATCCCTATTATAAGTTTTATACAGTTTCCTCAAAACTTAAAATGCATGGAGCATTTCAAATCCATCTTAATCTAAAATATACACCAAGGGCCCGGAAGGCCTAGTAGTAAGGTATCGGCTTTGAGGACGGAGGGTTCTAGGTTCGAAACCTTATTCCACTGACGATGAGCCGTGTATGGGACCTGTAACACGTTAAATCAAACTTAGTGGCCAAACGTCCTTCCGCTGGCGTGGTGCGGAAGTTTGGAGAGGGGGGTGCGCTCCAGCTTTGGAGTGTGTCGTCAGGTTCAAAATTACGTGGTCTGTAACAAAATAAGCCTCTCGTTGCTTCAAAACGGGATGTTAAAATAACTAAACTAAACTGAAAAATACACCGCTTTGAGAAAAGTCATTAAAAATATACTTACTCCTCTGAAACTAATAACTATTCATTTCAGTCAACAATGCATGTTATAATCCTATTTTATTGCCGTATAAGCATATATTTTGGAGATAAAATGTGAAAAAGGAAATTGCATGTTTTGGTCATTTTTTGCTAATTTCAAAGTCAACCATCCCCTTAAACTAAATTTGATATTAATCCTCTACTGCGCAGCGATGCATATTTGCATCATTGACATTTTCATAATAATTCGCATATTGCTTTTCCACCCATGGACTAGTTTTATGTTTTGTTTATTTTGGATTGACAGAACTTTTTCTGGTAACCTTCCGATTTGAGCAATCGCCAAATCCATTTGGATACAGTATCGAGCGCCAAGCTCGAACCAGTTCGTTCTTTAGTAAACGTTGAATTCTATGTTCTTAGAGTTTGTTTAATTCTTTTTATTTAAAACTGCTAAAGAAACGGCTAAATTGCAAATGGAACGATTGTAATGAACTAAATCGCTTGGTTAAAAATTTAGCTGCCAAATAAGCCTTAGAAGTTGCCAAAAAGAGTGGTAAAGAACAATTATGGTAACCTTTCCACAAAATGACTCTTATTTTAAGTAAACGTCGAGAGCCATAGCAGTAGGAACAACAGATTTAATATTTTAAACGTATACTTAATCCATACCATTAAAAAACTATAGTTTAAACATTAATTAACATCTTTAAACAGAGTGTTGTAATTTGAAGCATTACACCGGAAGTCGGTCTGTATATTGAAAGTTCTACTCTACCCCAAACAAACACAACAGAAAACTCTTCCATAAATATTAAAGTTTTTAACAAATAATTTTTAACTATATAACGGATTGGATTCATGCTCACATGATACAAGTAGAGTGAGTCTTGTTCATTTCAATTTGTAATCCACTGCGCACATTGATATATGACGCGGACAATTCTGTTGCTGTTTCTAATGATTATTCACGTTTTTATGTATTCTCTTTTAGAATATAATTCTAGTTCTTATATTAGAATTTTAACAGTTTTTCGCTTTTATTAGCTCTGAAAATTTCGTGTAATTTATTCTATAACTTTTTCCATATGCAGTATATGAATCAATCTAATCTTAATTATATTGAAGTGTTTTGAATTTATAATACTACATTTAGTTAATTTTACTTAAATAATTACTGTTCGCCGAGAATATAATTTCAAATGAATCTCTTATGCGTAATTTTATATTCCTGGTTCCCTTAACAAAGTAATTTTTAACTTCAAATTGCGATAGACATTTAACCAGCGTCCTTTTCGTATCCGACTTTACTTTCTTATTCCTTTAAACAAAACAGCTCTCTTAATCGTATTGCAAACTACATTATTGATGACTTGTAAAAAGTAGTGATCTGCATTTTATGTCAACATTTTAGTCAGTCATTTTGTGCAATACATTTAGAAAGTAATTACATTTGGATATTTTTATCTGTAATACGCAAAATGTGTACAAAAAAAATTGGACGGAAATTAATAAATTGTAATGAATCTAAAATATCGCCTTTATCTTTATCATTAAAAGGTTTTATACTTAATTCAGAAAATCATCCCTGTTGCTTCAACCTTTATTTTCCTATTGATTGCAAGATGAGCTTTTTAAATCCTTTCCTTATACCACAAATGACCAACAATGGTTGCCCTTTCATTTTTAACAAATGACCGCTTAGCGGGCTTCCCCCCTCTTGAGCTGAAAGACAGGACGATTCCATATCGGGCTCTGAGGCAAACGAATTCACTCTCTAGCTGGGGTCAGAGAGAAGACCTGTTTGCTCCCGCCCTTCCTCCCTATCTTTGGTCGAAAAAAGAAACGGTATGCTTGAGCGACCTTGTCAGTAGTTAATGACAATATAAAACCTTGTAAAATTAAAAGCAATTATTGCACAGTATTCATACTAATATCATTGAAAAGATAATTGTTTGCACTTTAAAGTGGTATAAAAATCACTTCCATGTGATAGTTCTTTCGGAAGTTATTCACGAAAATATGGCCGAAAATGGTCAAAATTTGATTAATTTTTAAATAATTAAAATTTGAATTAAAAATTGAGAGAAAATGGCTCGGAGGTGCATATTCCCTCCCTCCAAAGTATACCTGTACCAAATTTGGTAGCTCTAAGTTCAACGGTCTGTTCTGTAGATCGCCAACAGACAGACACACAAGCATTCATCTTTATTATTAGTAAAGATAGAGATAAGTTGTAATTAATTATGTGGTTCTTTATGTTGGAAAAATATTTATTTTACATAGAATGATGCAAGCTTAAAAACGTCCTGCTCATTTTCATAGGCTATGCTTTTAATTATTCAGGATATTAAGTGAAAATATTTCCGTACGTCATTCTTCTTTCTTTTTTGAGTTATGAAAGTCAAAAGCATTAAAATGACGCGAGCTTTCTAATATAAAGATTGCATATTTCAGTGTTTTGCAAGATATAAAATTTCATGTTTCTGCAAAAATCATTTGATAATCTGAAATTATTAGTGTTTTCTATTATTTAACTGTGTTGATCGTTATTTAATAAGTATCTGTAATTACACAAGTTATTCAAATACTTTTTTTATTTCTGATGTTGAAATTTCGCTAAATAGATACTGACGATTCTAAATAACTGAAATTGATTATCGGCTACTCGGAATTTTCTTTATTTCGAAATGAAATATATGAAAATTAGTGTTTAAAAATATATTTTCAAATAAATTTTTCAGCTTGCCGATTAAGGATATTAAAAAATATGTATTTCAAGGGAAAAAAACTCAATGGAAGAAGTAAAATCAGAATATTGATACAGTGTTATAAATAAATTTTTAATATTCGCATTCAATTTACAACTAAATAATATAGAAAGTTTAGAAGTAATCACAACAATCAGTAAATTAAGAGTCTCAATGAAATATGCATTTAATATATCTTTCAATAAATAACATTATACAGCAATGTGTTTGGGCCGGATTAATCAGCTTAGCAAACCAAAAAAAATGTAACATTGAAATGTTATGAGGTGTTTCACAGACGGCTTTGAGTTGGCTCATAATAGAACTTAGTACAGATCTCGTTTTCAGTTTAAATGATCACGAACATCGTGAATTAAGGAAATTATAAAGCACATAATAATTGCAGCTGTGTGAAAAAGCGCCTGGAATTAAATACCAACATTTCTGACTTAACGTTCTCAACTTTGCATTTGGTATCAAATTCGTATAAATACTCCTTTACATTCATTCGGCAAAGCTGAATATAGAAGGTTCTCGAAAATAGGAAGAAACCACAAATGCCGTTAGCACTAATGTACCGACACTTTGATGGTATTTTAAGATTAATGTTGGAAAACGGTTATTTGATCGAATGCGGAACGCTTGCTGGACAGACAGAATCAAGTTGTCTGGCATAATCAACAATTGAAATGAGCAAAATAAGAGGGTTATTTTTTAAGTAAGGTCAGTCTGTCAATACCGTTTCAAATTTTGAATTTGTCTGAGAATGAGTGCGCTTATACAGGCTCCCGGCATTCGTTTTGCTGAATCCGACGCCATTTGCATCCACGGAAACAGATTATAAGCTTCATAGTGTAAGAGTAAAGTGCTTAAGAAACTCGAGCGTCCTGCCGATTGTGAAATATGGTCGACCATCTGAATCTTAAGAGAAACAAACATGAAAGCTGCGGATATTCATCGCTAGGTATGCGAAGTGTATGGTCACAATGCAATGAGCGACAATAAAGTGAGAAAATGAACGAGGTTGTTTAACGAAGATAGTGAAAAAGTCCAGGTCAAATCGTGTTCTGATCGGCCATCTGTAATCATTGACGATTTGGTGCAGGCAGTTGATTAAATCAAGTCACGAGAACAGGAGATTCACAATTTCCAATATCATATCGGAATTCCCACAATTTCAAGATTCTTTTTATTTAAAATTGTGCCTGAGGACTTACAAGACAAGAAACTGTGTTGTTGATGGGCACCTAAATTGCTGTGACGAATATACAAAGGAAAGATTTGCAAGTGCTTTAACACTTTTGTTCCTTTACAACGAGGAAGGTGATGGCCTTTAAGTCTATCGTCACAGGAGATGAGACATGGGTGACAGCTCTTCCACCATCTGAAGAACTTCCTGTTTGCCAGGCGTTTAGACACAGATAAGGAAGAGAAAATGACTGAGATTAATTGGCTACTATCAAAGGTGGCAGAGTTCTATGAGGAAGGTTTCCAAAAACCAGTTGCTCGTTATGATAAATTTTTAAACCGACAAGAAAATTATGTAGAACTATAGAAAATTGTGCGTAACTTTAGAAAATAAATGCTTTTTTAAAGCATTTTTTATTTTAAAACGGGCCTCACATAAAAAACAACCCTCGTAAAACATCATTTAGCAATATCAAAGCAGCCCAGCCATCAGTGTATCCATCTTATTCGAATCCAACCCACCTGTCTTATTGCTGTAGTCCTTAAGAGCCGCCGGATGGTGGTGCTTGATCGCATTCATCCTCCTGTGCTGCAGGCCGCCACCTTGCGCCCCGGGGGGCCTAAGGGGCCTCACCCTCACTTGCTCCACGGGCAGCACCCTTCTGCGCTGCTTGGGCAGTTTCTCTCGGGCCTGCGTGTGCGAGTAGAACATGGTGAAGTTGGACACGATAACAGGCACGGGGAGGGCGATGGTGAGCACCCCTGCAAGTGCGCAGAGGGCACCCACCAGCATGCCCACATACGTCCTGGGCACCATATCCCCGTAGCCCACTGTCGTCATGGTGACGATGGCCCACCACAGCCCCTCTGGGATGCTGGTGAAGTCGTTGCTGGGGTTGGCCTGCAGACGCTCGGCGTAGTAGACGAGGGAGGCGAAGATGACGATCCCCAGGACGAGGAAGAAGACGAGCAGGAAGAGCTCCTTCGCGCTCGCCTGGAAGGTGTGAATGAGGATCTTCAACCCACGAGAATGGCGGGTCAGTTTGAATAACCTGGAGGACAAAAAATCAAAAGCATGAGAAGGAGCATTAACATTTACATGCGTTACTGCATCAACAACATTAACCCTTTTAGTGCCGACCGAAAGTATCGTACCTATGAGAAGAATGCCGGTCCAATTTGAAGTATTTTCTAAGATTTGGGAAAAAGCTCATAAAAAACAAAATAAGATTGATGTGTTTACAGAATTCAAAAAGGAGCATATCACGAAATAAAGGGAGAAGGAATTAATGACAATCGTATTTCAATATTTATTGAAAATCAGGCGAATAACATAAATATAAAATATTATGAAAACAGAAAAATCAATTCTCGTTTACGAACAGTATTTGCAGATAAGAAAAATCAGCTATCATAAGAAAAATAATTAATTATCTATGATAAGAAAATAATTATCAAAATCGTCTATAATAAGAATTTCCATCTTATCGCTCTAGCGTATATGCAGTCTCGGCACCAACCAGCATGGAATATAGCAAAAAGCTAAATCCATAAACAATTTTTTCAATTCTTTTGCAAAGAAATTCAACCATCTGTAACGTTTTATAAATTTATTTTGAGATAGAGTTCTCTCGCAATGCGAATGGTAAGGCGCCATCGCATACGCAACGATATATAGTCGTTGGCATTTTTCGAAAGTGTTGCGAACGACGATATATCGTCGTTCGGCACTAAAAGGGTGAGCTATGAACACGTCTGATTGACTGAAAAATTTTCTTGCATAATATTTTTAATCAATTAACCTGTTGTAAAACGTATTCTGTATAAAAAACATCCAAGACGAAGTAATTTGAAATATACCACTTTAACCTAGAACTCTTCATAAGTCCATAATGAAATAAAATCACAAAACTACATTTAATGAATTGTTATACTCTGAAACGCGAGATGAACGGCTTAATTGAGTTAACCCCGTATCTTCCATCAAAAATCTCCAGACACGAAGCAAAATGAATCAGTCGACAAACACTCCTCCGTTAGAGCCGAGATAATTGCCCCTCCCCAGCGAATCCGAATCCATGGGTTTTTGTTCGTTTTTTGGCTTCATTTGCCCTCATATCACGTCGTCGAGTCATCTTTCTTCACCGCCATTTCACGCTGCATGGCGCATGAAAGCGTTTAGGGAAAGCCCTCGGTGGAGCTAGACTCATTACGACCCAATCAGTTACGCTTGCTCCGGGGAAAAATTGGGTATTTTAATGGAGAAGTTTCGTCAAGTGTTGGTAATTGTGGTGGTATATAGAGATATGGAGAAAAACAGATGGCTATGCAATCGACACGTTTCCGTTGCTGAAATTTCTTTTGGTGCGAGGCCAAACATTGCTAAGAAGAAAAAGCATTTTTTATCCAATATTTACACCCTAAAATTATTATATGTTTATTAGAATTGTGGTTCATTATCATTTGTCGTCACGACGACGTTTTGGGTAGAGGATCTAGCGTGGCTACAAATATGGGTAGGCAGCAAGCGGCTAAATATTGTAAAATAGAAAAAAGCATTTTAGTCTATATACCTGTTTGTATTTAAATAATGTAAGTAGTTACGCTTGCTCCTGAAAAAATGGATATTTTAATGGAAAAGGTTCTTCAAATTTTGGCAATTGTGGTGGAATATAGAGATATGGAGAAAAAAACAGCTGACTTAGAAATCGATACATTGCCATAGCTAAAATGACACAAAATTCCTTTTGGTTTGAGGTCGAATATTGTTAAGAGGAAAAAGTCTTTTTTAACCAATATAAATATTTATATCCTAAAATTATTATCTGTATATTAGAATTATGACACATCATTTGTGACCATGATGATGTTTTGAGTAGAGGAAATGGTTTGAATACAAAGACGGGTGGGCAACAAGTGGCCAAATACGTATAAAGAGGAAAAGGCATTTTAATTATTATTCTTATGTTTGTTTAAATTAATATATTCAAAAATTATTATCTGCATATTAGAATTAGTGCCTATTATCACGTGTCATCAAGCTGATGTTTTGGTAGAGGATCTGAAGCAACCACAAGCAAATGGCAGCAAATTAAGATCTTCAAGCTATTGGCACATAGTTTGATTTGATAATTCAGTTTAATTTGACAATTGTTTAAAATATGCAACGAAAGCTTTGGCAAAGCCTTTCAAAGATTTAGTAGTTACATCACCTATTTTTGGCACTTGTGTTGCTGACTGGTTTAATTGACATTGTAATTGATAACATGTTTTGAAATTAAAGTTTCCAGACAAGTTGACGATACACATATTATAATTCGGAATGCATAGCAAATGCCCACGAACCTCGAAGAATAAAAATACAACATAAAAACACATAGAAGTTATATTTGACTTCTCGAATTAAAATTCGACAATAACACAGAATAAGAGAATATGCATTTACCAAACATCAAGAGCAATGTCCAGCTTTGGTAGTGACTTCACTGAATTCTGAGTGATTGTCCACTCTTAGTGACCCTCGCTCGAACTCTTACAAAAACTGGTCTGTCCAATTTGACCACACTTGGTGTCAGCCACTTTCACATGTATTCATTAACAGATAACCCAAACCCAACAAAAGCGTTCGTTACCTGAAAATCCTGATGATGCTGAAAAAGTCTAGGATGTCTGCTTTCTCAAGGTCCGAGGCGAGCCTCTGCAGCAGCATGTCCGAGTAGAAGGACATGGTGGCGATGAAGTCGATGATGTTGATGGGGGCGGTCATGAATTCCATCTTCTTCGGGCTCACCAGGAAGCGAGAAGCGATCTCGAACGAGAACCTGAAGCAGAAGATTGCAGGCATTTAGAAGTCTTTTCAAATGCTTCCCTCATTTCTTGGCGATTTGAACACGTAATTGGGACACTGTTTCTGTCTTCCAATCCCATGATCGAATCTCCAAGAAACAAATGAGACTGATAAGGCGACTCTTGCAACTGTATAACAAAAGATTCTTTTTCCGGAAGTTGCTACACATGCTTTCAAATAGATGTACGGAAACTAACTCGTATTGAAGCTCTTCATAGAATCATTCACACAAATCTGGCAATTATTGCTCCTTTCATTGTGGATCCATATTTAATTCCCTTCCAACCACTTGAATCCATCTTGACTAACTATTCACAAATTTACAACATATGTTTTTATTAAGTATTTTCAGTCCTGTGAATATAGCCTTTAAATTGTGTGCCGAGAAAATTTTCACAGAGGTATCTTCTTTCAGATTTGTTTGGAGAAACGTAGAAAAAAAACTATTGTGACATAAGTTAGTTCATTAAAATAAGCTGAACGACTATTTAAAATAAAGCACGGTATATTAAGGGGACATACGATTGTTAAACCTCGAAAATTTTCGATTTTATGAAAAAAATATTATTCCCCTCTCTTTTCTGAACAATTTAAAACAATCCGCGTTAAAAAATTTCCATAATTATGAAAGTTATGAGGGAAAATGTATCAGCTCTTCAACGTAAACAATGAATATGGCCATATCTTTAAAGCACTATATCTCAAAATGTGTTTTTTGTATATTGCGTACGAGATATCTCAAGAACTATAGAATATTTTTACATAAAAGTTTTACCGAATATGTATTGCTATGTTCTACAAATTGAACCACATTTTTATACATATTTCTCCAAAGAAGTTTTTTTTGCGGGGGGGGGGGTAGAAAAGGTGAAATTTTAACTGTTTTTAATATTTTTATTTTAAATTGGTATATAAAATAGAAATTAAATTTAAATGTTAATAAATTGTAGTTCAGTTTCTTAAACAGACTGTTTGGAATACTTAGACACCCAAAATATTGTGTTTAGATAAATATTTTATTCGTAATCATGCGCGCAAGATGACTATCTCATTTTTCTCCAAAAATTATACCCATATTTTCTACTCTCTCAATTAAATACATAACGATATGAAGGTATGAAAATGTGTGTACTATAAGAGAAAGAACAGATATTTTTCTAGAAAAAAGGCAGTTTGTGAATTGCATTGTTTCAGAGAAATAATGTATCGAAGATGACAGTTTTCCACCATTTCTTCGAGGTTTAAGAGTCTTATATCCCCCTTAATATTTTTTGATTTTCTTCCTTTTAATTTTACGATTGTATTAAAAATTTTTAAAAAATTCGGAGTGCTACAAAATTTTTTATTGGAACTGGTCACGTTTGGAAAAGTTTAAGATGACTTGGTTTGGTTGGTTGAGGTAAGAGAATAAGAACCAAATTGCACTATGCTGCGCCAAACACTTAACCTTATGTTTTCAAGCATTTAACTTCGATTAATCCCTTTATGCAAAATTACGAAAGAACATCCATTTTATTAACACATATTAACATGTCTTTAATGATCATTATGCTTGATCACTACAAAGTTACGTGTAATTTAAGAATTTTTTTAAATTTAACTACACGCAAATGTTTAAATTCATTTATAATTTTATTAAACCTTGTTTAATCTTAATTAACTAAATGTAATTTAAGATAATTAATGTCGGGAATTAAAAATATTCAATATCATTTAAGTATTTTTTTCATGTATCATTGTATAGATACATTTGAATATATACTAAGTGCCATAAATTTTTTCTTCAGATGAACGGAATGTCGAAAAAATAACTATAATCTAAGAACATTTCACTTACGAGCTTTTTTATAAAATGTCAGCGATTCGTATTTAGCGGGTTTTTTCTCTAATAACCAAAATAGGTTGGTGAAATCATTAAAAAAATATTTTTTGTTGTTTCCTATATAAGTAGATTTGACTCTCTCTACAAGGTCCTGGGATATTTTATTTTCCCTGCATCCTTCTCACTTTTGTTTCGGAAAACGTGCAGTAGCTTTTTGAAGCCGCGCCAACAAAGATGGTCAGAAAGCAGCACGATTTAATATGGTCTGACCCCAGACATGAAAAAATTACCATAGCTGAAACAAATATAACTTTTCTTTGCTTGACACCTCATTAAACATAACTAATCTAACTTTGACATTATTCATTTCGTGACTTTGGTGAATTCCTTCCAAGAGCCGTGCCTGGATTCTGAGGAAGGCGACAGAGGGACTGGAAAAATTCGCCAAAATTACTTGAAAAGGAATCTAAAACAATAACCATCATGAGGACAATTGTAGAAATCTGTCCAAACTGTTCTGTCTGTAACATCTGTTCATCAAGAAATTTTGCTATGCATAGAGGAGTTTTCGGTTTTGTTATTTGCATTAAAGCAGGACTTCCGCCATAACCACCGACTTCTGGTGGTAATGCCAAGTCAATGGGAATCTCCAAAATTTCAACATTTTGTTTGAAGATGTTAGTTAACGTTCAAAGTATTGATTTCTAATGTAATGCCTTAAGAATACTTTGAAAATATTAAATTTCATGTTCCTATTACTTTCGCTTTCAACGTTTTCTTAAAATAGAGCCTCATTTTGTGGAAAGGCTGAGATAATTGTTCGTTACCGCTCTTTTTGGCCACTTCTAAAGTTTGCTTGGGGGTGAAATTTTTAACCGAACGATTTAGCTAATTACAATCGTTCCATTTACAGTTTAGAGATTTTAATAACTTTCGCTTTTAAAAAACGAAAATAAAAAAGATTACACGAACCCAAAGAACACGGAATTAAATCTTGGTGTCTTAGCCCCTTAATTGAATAATTTTCTTTGCTATCTAATAAGGTGATCCCTTCTGGTTTGGAAAAGGGCTGTCGTTTCCATTCATCTCAAAAGGCATATAATATTTTAGATGTTTATAGATTCTACGTATTTTTTGTGTCAAATTATGAAGTTAATGATTAAATTTGAGTTGTAAGACTAAAAATGCGATAATTCGATGCACGAATATTCTCGGGATTTCAAGTTAAGCGGTTAAAGAAAGAACCGATTCGAACTTAGCGATTGGCATAGTTTCCAAATGGATTTGGCGATTGCTTAGATTGGAGGGTTACCGGAAAACGGTCTGTGAATCCAAAATAAACAAACCAGAAAACTCCTCCATACTGTTTGAACTGGAAGAATTATCATCGGGTCTATT
>BGPR01012027.1:27246-46422 GCA_013235015.1 Araneus ventricosus
CCATACAAGGCGGGGAATAGTGTGGTGAACCCATGATCCTCAAATACCAAAGCTGTGAGAGGGATTATCTCAATAAAATTATATCTTTAACCCTCTCATACCGAGCGAGGCGGTCCCGGGCGGTCTAAATATTTCCTCTTAACAGCGACGAAAGCCGGTCTGAGGCGGTTGCCTTCTGTTGAGGGTAGGTGAGGTTTTGAGATCGCTTAGGAGAAAAGCGCCGTAGGGGGATCCAATTATCCTTGCCAACCACAGCCCATTTCCGTGCGCCTTAAGGGAAGGTTATAGCAGGAGGTGGGTGGTGGTGTAAATCAGCACCCAGGTTGGGAGAGTCCAATTCATGTCGTATCCTGTCAAAAAGGCCCGGTTTTAAAGGGGAGGGGTAGAAGAAAAAAGTCGCCTCGGGATTAAAGAGTTAATACAAAAATTATTATATCATTTACGAATCGGAATTGCTACATATATCCACAGGAAGGATATATTACCGAAGTTTCGAATGCAGCATTATGCCACAAACATTGAAAGTTATCTCAATTCTTAAACACTTTATTTAACCTGACTTGTTTCATGTTTGTAAACTCACTCATAAAGTATGGTAAAACCATACTTCCGAAATCAAAATTATTCTTGCTTCTGTTTTCAATAGTTAGAGCTGTGCATCAAAATGACGGATTAAATGATTTATCAATGTGACTGGTAGAAGGATCCCTTCAAAAGCAAAATAATTCTAGAAAAAAGAAGAAAGCATTTTTCTTGTTTCCTCAAGTTGCAATTTTTTTTATTTCTACAGATTTGTCAAGAATTCACTAGCCGAAAGGTTTCTTTTTTAAAGATATTTTTCATTCGGTAAATTGGAACGTGAAAGTAATTCAGGATTCTTGTAAACAGGTTCCCAAAAAAATTTTCATTCTATCTTGATGGCGGCTATTATTATTTTTTCTGCCTATAGAAAAAAAAACCAATCAACGAGGTTCAATTTTTATCCCAAGGATTGGATAGGTGTCTCCGCTTGTCGAAGTAAACACACGAGAAATAAACTCTGGAGTGTTTCTCTACCTCCTAATGTGTGGGAGAGCTGGAATTTTTTTTGCAAATCAAACATGTTTATAACCTAATTCCGTTCGTCAATCCTCCATCAGAATATATACAATCTTCTCTCCGTAATTCTCATGCTGTCATTTTTACTTTCTCGTATATGAAGTATACAAAGAGAAAGTATTATAATCGTCAAAAAAATTGGAACTCGAGATTTTGACGGATCTCCACGTTTTAAACATCCCCGAGTCCGAAAAACCCAATTTTGGAATTATGTCTGTCTGTATGTGAACACGATAACTCGAAAACTATTAGAGATACGGGGATGAAATTTGGTATGTGGTCTTTAAACATAATTTGTAGGTATCTGTCAAATTTTCGACAATTAACAAAATTACTTCGTAAATGAAATTTTGTATGTGGCCTTCTAACCTTAACTGTAGATTTGAGTTAAATGTTTGTGTCAATCGGTTAAAAAAAAAGGCGTTCAAATTGCATATTTGGTTCAAATTGTAATTGCTATTGTGTATTGGCGACAGAAATCTGTCGCCAAGCGATTGTTTACAACATGATTTCCTTTCGCCTTGGCGCGGTCTTCGAAGGAAATAGAAGCGAGCGGCAAACGCGCTTTTCGGAAATTATGGCAAACCCCTAAATTAAAACTTCGTTTCGACATTCTCCAAATGGACGATTTTGACTAGCCAGAGGTGTGGTGAAATCTTGTGTGACATCTATAATAAAATTTCTTACTCAGAAACGTTAAATAAAATCTTATTAGTTGTGGTACTCTCAGCGCGCATAAAAATTGCGAAAATACGCAATTTTTATGCCACTTTGGCCAAAAACACTTCTTTTTTCAAAATATCAAGTTTATGGAATAGTAAATTTTATATGTTTCATTGTAAATCACCATTAAAATTTTTTTTCTCAAAATACACAGGCATTGGGTAAACACCCGGGTTATATACCCCAAAAATATTTACCTAGCCCATATTACTGGTCGTATGCGAGAAAGTTTCGGGGAGGCCCCTCTCGCTGGTTAATTTCTGAAACAGTTCCATTCTTTGTGTTAATCCGTATTTTTGTTCAAAAGTGTTTGTCCTTTGTTCTCTCTGCATAGTACGCATCCTCTTTTAACCCTTTGAGGCACAGAATATTAGAAATAAAAAGACCCATGTTGCACAGAAATTTTATTTCTTTTTAAACTAACGAAGGTTTCTTTATTTTTATTAATAAAAGAATAACATAACTGAATTATTATTTTTTATGTTTTTATATTAAGTTTTTTATTATAGGGTGGGACTTAAACGGTCCCACCATGCCACATGGATTCAGGTGGCTCAAAAAATATTCCACCATACATATTTACGCATGTAAAAGATGGGATAATTTTAAGACCGTTGTGCTTCAAAGAGTTAAAGGGCCAGCTTTTTTCTTATAGTGGTATAATAATATAACTTTGAAAGTGAGATTAATTTAAGATAAAAAATTCATTTAGCTTATTGGATGGCATTAATATTTTGTTAATTCATTTTATTAATCAATAATTAATTTCCAAGTCCAGACACTTCGTTATGGTTTGAGATAAGAAACTGGAACATCTAAGCTTTTGTTTCGTCGAAACATTTGGCGAGAACTTACGCCAACCTCAAAAATTGCATTTAAAAAATCCGTGAATTTGGTCGCAAGTACCCTAGCCACGGCCTTAGAAAGGGTTAATATGCTTAACTTTAAATGATATATGCATGGTTTCCACTCTCAAAGTGACCCACTTTCTAAACCGTTAGAGATAGGAATTTACTTAGAATTGGAAAAAAAATTCTTTGCATGACATAAAATATAATTATGTTGTTTGAGTCATTAAATGCCATGCTAAAAATGAAGTCTACATTGTTGTATATCCCCCAGTCGTACTAATCACATTTAGTAAAATATTCTTGACGCACTCGTATTTTAAAATAAAAATTCCACTCTTCTGCGGTTAAAACAAACTGAGTTATCTAGCTTTAATTTTTTAAAAAAATCAACCAATCAGCGGCCACTTCAAGAAAGCTTTGCGCGTCGATTGGACAATCTTCCCTGAAGCGCCCTTAGAAATAGTCTTAAATCGTCTAAAACAGCGATATTGAAAACATCACAACTCTGTCATTTTTAGTCGCAAAAGAGTGGAACTTTTTTTGTTTAAAATGTTTCGTGTAAATAATATTTTACTTAAATATGATTAAAAGGACCTGAGGACTCTACGAAAATTTAGAGTTCGTAATTCTTTCAACATTACATTTATACACCTAAAATGTATAAAATATAATTCTTTACGTCATTAAATCACTTTCCCAACTGTGAGTACATGTCAATCTCTAACTGTTTAGAAGTAAGCTACTGAGCCACGTTTAGAGTTGCCACACTGTTTATGTTATAAAGCAGCTCTCTATAGATCCACGTTGATTATTCTCCACAGGATGAGTACCTAATTCGAAAGCCGCAACTGCCATTCAAATTTTCTAATTCTGTTGTACTGCCTGTCCGTCACTAGAACTCTGTTCTCCAAGGTGTCTAGTTGATGGCGGTCGCTATAGCAAAAAGTTATCGTAGGAGGGATCCATTTCTAGTAGGTAGAAGTTCATTCTAGTTTGTTTACATTATGGCGCTTAGGTGCAAACTGGAAGGAACGTGCAACTTCAGCAAAACCGAGAAGACGAATGATCAACCACCGCCTCAAACTGGCGCCAAGAATTAAATAAAACGCCAACTTCCGTCAGATTCCTCCTATTCGAAAAAGGATCTTCCATAACATAGCCAGTTGGTATAGCAACCGCCATCAACTAGACAATTTGGCGAGCAGAGTTCTCGTGGCGGATAGACAGTAAACAGATCGCATTAACAAAGCCTGTTGGTGTGCACATTTGATGTGCACACTTAGCTAGACCACAAATTGAAAAAGTCAGATTATAACATTTCGACAGCTAAATTTGTTATTGCGTGCCTATTTAACACCTTTTGCCCAAACTAAGCGAGTCTACTTACCACGCATTGCAGACGCTCTCGACGTAGAAGAAGGCTTCGTGCGCCTCTGTCTTGGTCTTGTCCAGTGTCCAGAGGGCAGTCCCGTTGGGCGGCTGGTGGATCGTCCGGTTCACGATGACCGGGACGCGCATGTTGGGGTGAGTCTTCAGGCAGAAGGTGACGATCGACACGCAGATGAAAAATACGGACACCACGGCAACCACCTGCGAATAAAATGAAAGATTGTCAGTTGTGCATTCCAGATCTGTATTTCGAACTATTTCATGTCATAGCTGCTTATATCTGGATTTTATATTCAAAGTATTCTGATATTTCGTCGCTTAACAAGCAACAACACCTATCTCATTTTTTTGAAAATTAAAAGAGGAAGAAAATACTCAATTTTACGCAACCGGTCACGAATATTTCTGAATTTTTATTTCACATCTGGTAGAATAGTGTGGTCTCATGTTCATATCAGAAGTTAAAAAAATTCAGAAATATTCGTTATTGGTTGCGGAAAAACGAATATTTTCTTCCTCTTTGATATTTCCAAAAATTTAGACAGGTGGTGTTTCTTGTTAAATGTCGATTTGTAAATAAAATATTTAAAAAACCCGCTTCATATAATTAATATCCATTCTAACTGTTATTTAGTTCGTATCAAGATATTTAAAATACAGTGACGTCATAAAAATATAATTTACTTTAAAAAGAAATTAATAAAATCAGAATAGTCGTTTGGCACGTACGTAATGAAAAAATGAAGTACAAATAAATTCATTTTACTGCCTCTCAAAGCAGATAAAAAAGAATATTTATGGATTCTGTGTTAACTTAAGGTATCCGACTGGTTTAAAATCGTCGTTTTCGATGAAATTATCAAAAAAAATTATGACTTAATTTTGTAGCCTGTTTAACCAGCCTTCTAAGACTGTCTCACTTTTTACTCTACGTGAATTACAAATGGAGTTACAGCTGTTTTATTACCGAACTGTAAGCATTATTTTATGTTGCGTGAAAACTTTAAATGCGTTTTCTGAGAAATGATATTTTTGAGGAAAACTGTCGACCGTAACAACGATTTCTGAAAACGTTATTCAAGAATTGATATGAATTTTTTTGAGATTGTTTTCTGTAATATGCCAGATGTTTTCCTCTAAAAACTAAGGTTAATTTTAAAATCAAGCATTATTTTTAAGTGCTTAAATATAAACGAAAAACATTTTTTATGAAAAATTACCAGTTTAGTAACTATGTTCAGTTATATCTCAAAACTATTTTGAAGTACAAGAAACATATTAGAGCATAACACAGATAACTGTCGTAAAACTGTACTCCTACAAGGATTTATGTATATTTAGAATATGATTTTGTCTATGGCTGTTAGCGTAAGGCAAATTTTTTAGTCATTTTTCTTCAAATTTCTCAGTTTTTTAAAAAAATATTATTTTGAAAGCCTAATTTTACAATATTTACATAGTTTTAAAACATATGCAGATGAAAAACAACATTAAAAAATATATACAAGTTATTTTTTAAAAAATTGTCTCCGAATACAGTCGGATACCTTAAGAGAGTTTCGTTTAAATTGATTGTAAATAACATTTAAATGCTAAAAATATGTTTCTTGTGTTTGAATAAGCGTGTTGTTTTAAAAAAACCATCCTACTTAAACTATAGTTTGCAATGTAGTACAATATTAAAATTATAAATGATATGGTAGCTTGCTGAGGCATATTACAGAATTGGGATGAAACGAATAAATTAATAAATAAAAATTCAATTTTAATTTTTTTAACATGTCTTCACAGTCGTATGATTCTTCACTACGCACGTAAATTAGCGTCCAACTACACGTTGTTCTATTCGGTTCAGTGACGTCATTTCCTTTCTCCTGCTGCATGATTCAAACTGGATTCCAAAATTAACTTTGAGGGCCTTATTTGATAATTTTTCACGTGACCATAATGACTTCAATATTCTACGAGTAAATAGCCTATAATATTTCAGTTCTCAGAAAATAACTACAATAAATATATCAAGACGGACGGAACTTATCTAGGAAGGTTTCCGAATTGGACCATTAAGCATTTTTTATTGTAGTAATAGTGAGGGGTCATGTACTACTTCATCGCAAACCAGAGGAGTAATTACACGTGGTCCGTGTTTTTCTATGTTCAGAAACCAGTCCAAGTTTGACGAACAAAGTTTATTTGATAACAAACACATAAATGGACGGAAGACGATAAACATAAACACTTGACTTAGTTAGTGACACGCAAATTGTAATGGCGCATCAAAAATTAGCGTTCTCCACATCGAGTGGCATGACTCGCTACTTTACACTCGCAAATTCACTAATGGCGCAACAAGATTTGCACTCTCTAACTCTGAGCCACATAGTACAACGACGCAACAAGTTCAACTGCACAGGGTTTCCATATCAAAATAGCAGAATAAGCCAAACCTTCTTAAAAATAAGGCCAAAAAAGGCCAAATTTTACAAATTGATTGAAAGCGTCATTTGTTATTAGGAAAACAGATATCCTTCATGAAAACGAATCCCATTTGATAGGCATATGTTCAATGTTCTATTGTTGAACTAAAATTTAAGTGTAAGAAATTTAAAACATCCTTGTTCTATTCAGGAGCTATTTCGTTCGACAGCTCATTATATATAATTTGAAATGTGTAATATCAAAAATTTATTACAAAACAATAGAATAAGTAATTAAAAATTGTTTTAAAAGTCATTAACGAAAATAAAGCCAAAAAGGCCAAAAATGAATTTAAGGCCAAATGAAAATTCCTAAGGCCAAAGGCATTGAAAAAAGGCCAAATTTCCATAATTTGGCCTTAAAAAGGCCAATATGGCAACCCTGCAACAGCACTAGTTTCTTGAGTTAGGGGCCGTTCAAATATTACGTAAGCATGTTTTTGGTATTTTTTGACCTCCCCTCCCCCCTTGTCAGCAAAAATAAGCAAATTGCAAACCCCCCTCTTATAATTACGTAAGCAAACTCCACCACCCCCTCTCGTTCTTTTTTTTTACAAAACGTATAACAGTAATAATCTAATTTTAAAAATTTTAGGACTTAGTTCAAATAAAAAACTCCAATAAATAACTCGGTTTAAAATGAAAAAAAAATGTAAGCTTAATTTCCTTACAATTTCAAGTTTAAGCTTACAAAAATCAAGTTTAATTTTCTTTTGCCAAATTTAACTTTTTTTTTTCAAATTTAATTTTTTTAAATTAAATTATTTGTGCAAGTTGCAAGAGATTTTCGGAAATAAAGTTATTTTAATGTCTCACGTAAGCATCACTCATACTCCCCCCTTGTCAGCAAAAATAAGCAAATCGCAAACCCCCTCCCCCCCCCTTGGGTGCTTACGTAATATTTGAACAGCCCCTTACCAGGTTTTTGCCAATATTCTGGTTGCGCAACAGCGCCATCTATAGTACAGCGGCACCTATGGCAACTCAATAGATCACAGCAAACAGAGAAGTGATTTTATAAAAAAAAGTAGTAGAATTTTTGGATTCACTTATCTCAAAAAACAATGTAATTGGCATTTTAAGAAATACACTTTATAATATTAAACGAACAGCATAAATATTGTGTCATCGGTCCAATAAACCCTTTAAAGGGTCATTTTTGTCTAGTGATGATAGAATAAAATAACTTTGGGATTGGAATTAATTTAAGAAAATAAATTCATTTGATTTATTGGATGATATTATTTTTTTGTTAATTAATTAAATTAATTAATAATTAATTATCAAAACACTTCGTTATGGTTTGAGATAAGAAACGGGAACATTAAGGTTTTTGTTTCATTGAAAAATTTGACGAGAACTTACAACAAACTTAAAAAACTGCATTTAAAAATTGATGAAGATGGTGGGAATTATACTTACCACGGCCTTAGAAAGGGTTAAGAAAACTAGTTTCCTAAACTGTACCACAAATATCTTAAAGCACAATGAAATCGGAAGTATTTATTAATTAGCATATTTATGTATTCCCAAATGTATATTTATTGATTCTCAAATGCACATCAGCACAGAATGTTTGAACCCAAGTATGAAATTTTATGCACCGTATCATTTCTTTTTTTGATTTGTTTCCTTGAAGCCGCCGCTAAACCATACGTAGTGGCCAAACGTCTTCCCGTTGATGTGGCGCGGAAGTTTGGAGAGGGGGTGCCAGTTCAGGTGTCGTCCTCGTCATCTGACCGCGGTTCAAAATTACGAGGCCCGTCTGTAAATAGCCCTCCTGTTGCTTCAAAAAGGGACGTTGATCTAACCTAACCTAACCTAATCCTTGAATCCGCATTGGCATAGTGGTAAGGTGTCGGATTCGGGCAAGAGGGTCCATGTTCGAAACCTGATTTCTCTGAAGATCCACCGTGTATGTGGGCTTGTTGCATGTTAAATCATACCTAGGGGGCAAAACGTCGCCCCGCTGGTGTGGTAAGGACGTCTGGAGAGAGAGTGTCAGCTCAGGTGTCGTCCTCGTGATCTGAACACGGTTCAAAATTACAAGGTTCGTCCCGAAGTCCTTGAAATATTCCTCGTGATGCATCAAAGCGAGATGTTAATATAACTAAACAAAATTATCCCAAAATTTTTAATTTGAAATTATAAAAATAATTCTTCAGTTATTAACTACCATGTGTTAAAATTGTAAATATCTAATCTCGGCTAATAACTCCTGATATATTACGAAACACTTGGCGAGGACTAGATTACCGTTTAGACATTTGTTTCGCTGCGAAAGGTGGTGTACTCACCGAACTGTATTGATAGACGACTAGGTGCCAGATAGAAAACTAGGCGATGGCCCAAATTCTGCAAATATCCTCTATGTACACGATTTTCAATTTCAAATCAATGGGATTACACAAAATAAGTAAATAAAAAATAAAATTGAAAAAGTTAAAGAAATGGCTCAACAGCCATAAATTTACAACTTCGCTTAAATCTCCGCAAATTTTGAAGTCGGAAAATATCGCTCGAACCTCAAACTTTACTTCATCTTGTTTCCAGCTTTATGAATACCGCGCACATAAAGGGGAATCTTTCTCATTTATGGGCGAGCGGGGGGTCGTAGGTGAAGAATGAATATCAATGCTCACTTTGCGGTAATAAATAAATCCAGACAGGAGGGGAAAAATGAGCCGCTATATATATGCAAATGGCCGACGCACGTCAAAGCTTTGAGCGGCCGCCAAAGATCACTGCAAGTATTTCCAGTTATGAATATTATATACAGAAAGATAAAATGGCCGTCTCTCTCGCCGCCATTATATTCGTTTTTCTCCGGACGAAATACGTTTTAGATGAAAGCTCGCGGTTATGTCTTTTTTATGCGTGATGAAGCTTGAATTAGCTTCCGAGGTAAGATGGTGGATGTTGTGGAGTAATGAAAAGTCAAAACTCAATTTCGTACTCCTCCTTTCAGAAGAAGGAGAACGAGTTTATTTTTATTTATTAAATTTTTTTGTGTGTTTTAAAGACTTCTAATATACTATAAGCTGCTTAGAAATCGTGAAACATTTAACCATAAAGTTTGTACTGTTGCGGGAATGGTACCGGACCTGTAAATTAGACGTCTAATGCTGAGAAGTTGGTTAGAAATCGCTGGTTATAAGAAGAGAAACATTAAAAGTTTCACTTTTTATAACCAGCTTCGCTTCTTATATATATATTAGAGCGGCTTATATAGCTGATGGATATGTTGGTGGCGGTAAAATCGATTTCTCACAGTTTCATTCACTAATTCCTTGTTAATATAGTTATATCTTAGATGTAGAATTAATTGATTTTGTACAATTACTAATATAACATATCTCTCGGTAACGCTCTGACGTCACCTACAATAAAACTCGCGCCATAGCACTGCGAGACGTTAAACAGCTTTATTTCATTGTTAGAGAACCTAAATTTCAGTAATTTTAAATTTAAAAGAGTAATTGTCGTTCGAATTTCAAATTTAATAGCTCTAAAATAATGAAATAAAATTTGCAATCGATTGATATAAAATGTATCTCGCTATGAACAATAGTACCCCAGAAATTTTAAATTATATTAATAATATATTTCAAATTAATTCCGTAATAGAAAATAGTAAATAACGTCAGTGGTAAATCATGCAAGTGATATAGTTTGCTTACGTTTATTTTATTTGTTTTTAATCAATGTTAAACATTTCTCTCGCATTTATATCTATTTAAACACTTCAAATTTGACTGGAAATCTCTCGAATGAAGAGACAATTTGCACTCGTCATACAATGACGGGTGATTTTCTAGTTTATAATAACGTGCAATATTTTATGTTTGTTTCATAAATGTTAGATATTTTTCTTATAGTGTGTAGTTTAGGGCTAAGACTCTCTCCCTATTTCTTCTGCATATTTAAGGTAATTTACCCTTTATGTTTTCAACAACTGGTCTCATTGATTGTTTTGAGCAAATAAAATCAAGATTTAAAATGACAAGCTCATTCAAAGTCCAGCTGATCACTTGAATTGTTAAAAACTCCATATTTTGGTTTGTCTCTTTCAATTATTAATTTAGTCTTAATAGTAGCAGAATTAATATATGTTCAAAAAAAACTTTCTATAGCTACTTTTGGCATTAATTTAATAGTTTAGATTATTGGATTAATTTAATTATAGATTTGTACTCATTTGAAATTCTTGAAATGAACGTTTGATGTGTTTGTCGTTTTACTTATGAATATATATAAAATGTATTCGTTGTTGTAGTCGTTAAATGACAAAAACAGGCCGAGTAATATTCTAATTTTCATTTTATTATGGGAGTGTGACGGAATGTACGTACATCTCAGTTGAAATTTTTAAGCCAAAAGAGAACAGAAAATCCCTGCTTTTTCTTAGGTAGGGATTTAACAGATAGACACGTGATCAAAGGCAAGGGAATAATAGCTATTTTTAGTATATTACGTAAGTGTTTTAGGGAAAATGCATGGCGGCAATAAGTCGCTGATTTCGCGATTTGTGTGCGCGTGGAAACGATTAAAATCTCTTTTTAGTAATAAATATGTCAAAACAAGAGATTTAATAAATCCCCAGCGCGGGAAATGAAACGAAACTGGAATTTAAGAAAAGTGATTTTGGAGTACATTAAGACTTTAAAATATATAATATTAGAATTTGAAATAACATTAAGTGAGATTATTACAATTTTTCCCCCTCTGCAAGACGCGTGTGTGCGCCAGGGCCCTTGACACACACCCACATCTTACAGGGTTGCCCAAGTAGGAAATTAAAATTTATTTTTGAACTAGAATTTTCCCTTCACTTTATCATAAACATGAAAATAATCTCCAATAAGGAGACAATAAATGTGTAAGAATAGATATATAAAACAATAATTATGTGTATGAAATAATTTACGTAAAACATGAAGACAACAAAAATACTTTAAATACAAAATTCTTGTAAAATAGATCTTCAGATGGCACAGTTCTTTAGTATTGATGGCACAGTTGTGAAGATCTAGACTACAGTAAATAGGAATGTTGAATATATTGTCTATCAAAAATTCACAAACTTTTAAAAATAACAATATAGTAAAGCAGAACACTAAAATAGGAATATCAACAAATAAGATTCAAAATTTTGTTATATTATAAAACATGAACAATGAAACAAATTATATAAAAGTGTGTTTTTTAGTATATTTGTGTAAAAAAAATTTTGTACTGCATTGTCTTTCAGTACTTGAAACTTAGTGATTTTGGGTTTATAGAGCCCCATTCAGCTACCAAGGACAGAGGTAATAATCCAATTCTCTCCCTACTTCCATCCAGGAGCACTCTCTTCTTCAACTGTGAAAACAGTGTGTTCAGGATGAAACCAGGAAGAAAAGTGAAATGAATTGGGAGGTTGACAGTGTCTCGTAAATCATAAAACTACTTGTTCAATTTCTTATTGTGAAAATATTTCACAACAACATTGAGGAAAAACAAAAACATTTAGACTGGAAACGACGGGTCAACCTGACAAAGGGAAGCAAAAAGAGGGTTTTTTTTCTCTACGTGTGGAGTTACTTTTTATTTGTGACTCAGATTTAATTCTTTAGGGGGATAATAAGTTCGTCATTTTGAAGCGGGAAGATTTCAGAAGGTTTTTTAAAGCATTTGATTTGGTTATTTCATGGTTTACATCAGACAGTTTTTTTACTACTTCATAAGGACCTGAAAAAACTGAAGAATATATTCTGCGATTTATATATATATATATATATATAACAAATAAGAAACGAACATAGCAGAAATGTAAAAGCAACATATACAACATAAACATTCATAAAACAAAATGTCAAGAAAAAAATCTGCGGTAAGAAAAAGACGAAAGTTCTTAAAGAGAGAAAATAAACAAAAGTGGAAAATATATATAAAAGGGGAAGATAAAATAATATAGAAATATATAACACAAACGCAACGAATGCGCAAAAATGCTGCAATTCAAGAAGATTGGTGGAAAATATATCAATGTCATGAAAGTCAAAAATATTGAAATAAAATGGAGAGTTTTACCGTTTTAGTACAGTCTCTCCATTTTATTTCAATATTTTTGACTTTCATGACATTGATATATATATATATATTAGTTAAATATTTTACAAACAATTAAAACTCAAACAAATCCCAAATCACAGAATTAGAAGAATGTCTATATATATATATATGGGTTGCGAAAACTTTAACAACAGGGGATTTTATCAGATTCCTAAACCCTTTATACTGCGACGGTACTTGAAACTATCACTTTAATCATGCTTATATTTTCGTCATAGTACTGTTATTCCTACTGGTAATCATAAGAACACGAAAAATTTAATTCTGACAGAAACCAGTAGATGGCAGAGGAAGAGAGAAATCTATTTTTCATTATTAACTAACCGTCTTCGGCGACCAGCTTTAGCGTCGGAAATAAAATTTCAATTGAATCTCTTATGCATAAATTTTATTCATGGTTCCCTTATCAAAGTAGTTTTAAAATTCAAATTGCTATAGACATTTAACCCGCGTTCTTTTCGTAGCCTTGCACTTGTTCTGTTCCTTGTCTACATTAATGTAAACTACGCATTTGATTTCAACATTCAATTGGCGCGGCACGTTTTGCGTCCAGCAGCACGCTAATTGCCTTAAAACATGCTGATAAAAAGAATTAAAACATAGCAAAGATTATCTTTCAGTTTACTGGATTATTTCATTATATCCTTACCATCTTGAGGATTTCATTCACAGATTTCACGGAAAAAATGATCAAATAAAAGAAGAAAGTAAAATCCAAAGGACATTTTCTAAGCTTCAAACAATGGATGAGAAACATGCAATTAAATATTTGTTTATACAATGAAAAAGATTTGAAATGCGTTTCAACAATGAAAAGTATTAAGCAAAAATATTTTTAAAAGTTTATTAAAATTTGAGACATTTATTGGCATCATTTTAAAGATAATTTTTTTCACTTTCAGATGGTGTAGCAATGATTTTTGTGCTATAATACTTTCGAAAGTAATTAAGGAAAAACGCCAAAATTTAGCTTATTTTTTAATTAATTAAAATGTTAATTAAAATTTAAAAAAAAGTCTCCGAGGTGCACATTCCCATTCTCCAAAGAATGTTCGTGTCAAATTTCGTAGCCCTAAGTTCAGCGGTCTGCCCTATAGAGCGCCAACACACAGACACACACACATTCTCTTTTATTATTAGTAGTAGACTAGCTGATAAAACGGCGTTGCTTTGGATCCAGATGTTTTCATATACCCGCATGGATTTCTTTTTTTACAAATATTGTCACTAAATCTCTTTTGAATAATTTGATCCTAATATGTCAAACGATCTGGGCGGGTATAAAGAAGATAAAAATGAACGAACGAATACACAATAATGCATTGCAAAGTTTAAAAAGTAGGAAATAATTACACTGGACAACAACCATTTTGTTGCCCTTGTGAGTTTAGTAATTCTTATGTACTTTCACGCTCTGAATTCGAAAAACTAATCAGAATTTGTCTATCACCCTCCAATTTTATGCAACATGAACTCTCACTAAAGCCTTTGTCCACTCCTTTGTTGTATTTGATTCAATGTCGTAGCCAGGATATTTTTTTGTTTCCTTTGAAATTTTAACTGATAATGGTGTTTTTATGGTCACTGAACCCGAATATAATCTCGAAAAACCTCTATAACACACTGTTTTTCAGCAACACTACTCGTAATTGCTTTCAAGTACATAGAAAATGTCATTGAAATATGTCGGATCTTGTGTCAAAAATACTTTCTGAAAAAATTAATTTCCATCCAAGAAGATAATGTTTGGGTTTGAAATGCCCTTACAATTATAATTTTCATAAAGAAAAGGCTGTATGTCAAAAATTATAACAGGTGTTTTTGGATCGAGAATCCTGCAACGCAAATACGATTCAATGTATGAGCCACTTTGTGAGGACAAATGTTTCTGTTTGGCAGCACGTGGAAGCTTTTGCCAAGATGGTGATGTGATATTTTGTAATGATGTTGACTCGTTGTTTAAGGCTCTAGAAATACAACATAACCCTCAAGAATGGCGTTGTTTATAGACTCTTCAAAGGTCAGCTTAAAAGCAGTTCTGTTACACAATGGTAACAAGCACCCTTCGATTCATGTAGAATGTAGCCGTTCGTATGAAAGAAACATACGAAGCCTTGAAGCATATGTTGTCCAGTATTGAGTACAGCAAGCATTCTTGGCATAAATGCGCCGATTTGAAAGTGATTGCCGTCTTAGTTGTATTGCAAGCAGGCTAGACCAAGTTTTTTTTGCTTTCTGTACTAGTGGGACAGTAGGGACAGAAAAAAAGCACTACTACCATGCGACAGTTCCTCATACCAGGTGTGAAGAATAAAGAGAACGAACCACTAGTTGCCTGAGAAAAAATTCTCTTGCCTCCATTGCACATCAAATTAGGTTTGATGAAGAATTTTGTTAAAGCGATGGACTGTGGAGGAAATGGATTTCAGTACTTATGTCTGAAGTTTCCAAAAGTGAGTGAAACAAAAATTAAGGAAGGCATATTTGTTGGGCCTCAATTTAGACAACTAATGAAGGATACGGTGTTTGAGAGTAAACTGACTAAGAAGGAAGCCTCAGCATGGACATTGTTTAAGGAGTTAGAAGAAAACTTCTTCGAAAATCACAAAGCAGAAAACTAAGGCAAATCGTCAATAACTTGCTTAAAGGCCTACAAAACCATGGGATGCAACATGTCATTGAAAATCCATTTCTTGCACCCTCACTTACAATTCTACCCTGAAAGCCTTGGATCAGTAAGCGACGAGCATGGTGAACGGTTCCATCAGGATATCTCGAATATGGGAACTCGTTACCAAGGGAAATGGAATCCCAAAATGTTAGCCGACTATTTTTGGACATTGAAAATGGATATTCCTCAAGCCAAGCACAGTCAACAGGCTAAGTACACAAGAAAGTGAAGGTTTGTAACATTTTAATATGCCTGTGTAAATATTGCAAGTTGAATATGATTTCCTAATGTATATAATAAGATTTACTACGTTGCTCAAAAACTATGGGTGATTGAAAATAACGGTTAACAGATTTGAAATCAGGGCACAAAAATACATAGGCCCTTTCTTTCTCAAGCAACATGAAAAAAAATTTTTTTGTTGTCCAGTGTTATGATAAAAATTATGATAAGTGCTAATCCATCAATATAACAAATTTGTCAAACGATCTGGGCGTGTATAAAGGAGATAAAAATGAGCGAACAAATACACAATAATGCATTCCAAAGTATAAAAAGTAGGAAATAATTAAAATAAAAATTTCTACTTTTAAATACACTAAATAAATAATAAGCTAAATAAAGGTATTTTTTAAAAAAACTGATTTTTAATATTTTTATAGAGAAAATTAGGACTTGTAACACGATTTTTTATCAATGTTTCCAATAATACTTGACAGTGAAAACGTCTACGTTGATATAATCGGAAATTTGATCTACACTGTATGGCGTGATGGGACGAAAAATAGCTATACATCTCCCCCCACACCGCCCCAAAATATTGAGGTCATCTCCAACAAGCCATTTTCAACTCTTCACACTCTCGGATATCAGAAAAAAAGATGTTGCAGTGCTTTCAACGCAAATATATCAAATTCACAAAGCTCAAATTCCTTCTCTAAAACCCGAAAATCATAATAATTTCAGAGTTGTATTAATGCTTACACTATTTTTAGCATGGAAAGCAGAACATATCGAATTCGGGGCCTTTTGCTATGAAGATGAAGAGGCATTCGATTTTGGGATCGAAAATTTACGTTCGTTCAGTCTCCGTCGCCAGAAAATTCGAATCTGAATTCAATTTTTTCAGGTGGCAGATACAAGGGAGCTCAGGATGAAAATCCCGTTAGACGAGTGATGGATTCAGAAATACCAGAAATGGAATTCCGATTTAGCTTGTGCAGAGATATTTTGGAAACCTTTAAAATTATTTTAGTTGGCACCCCAACTATTAGTAAGATAAAGTTTCTTATTACTTTTACAACCCTCATCGACAAAAGATAATCTAGTTTTCCCAGGAGGGTTTCTTTAACCCCTAAAAGTCCGATTTTTTAAAAATTGATTTAACAATATTTTTTTACTTTAATTTCTTGAAGAAAACATGACAAACTGCTTTAAAAATTCTATTTTGTTTTAAGTATGGTTTATGACTACAAAAATAGTTTCTTACTAACTGACAACACTGAGCTTTATTTCGGAAAAAAAATTCCCCTGATAAAATTGTATAGTATTAAGCACAGATGAATTTTAATAAATAATAACACGGATAAGGAATTTCCTTCAACATTGTAAAATAAAATATGGTATTTTCAAGCGTGCAAACAAAGCAAAAGGGATGCAGCCTCAAGTGAAAAATCTCAATTTATATTTTATCAGCACCCAGGCGGCCATCTATATGTTGTAAATTGATTTGATAAAATTTTCAATATGTATCTTATTGGCAACAACAAGCATTAGAGCTTGAGTCTTATTCTGAAGATTTTAGATGTCAAAATTGTTGCTTAATGGCAAAACAAGACATTTAAGGGTTAAATTTTTAAGATCATAATGTTTTTAGAATGGCATTCTTTCTGTAAACTGTGTGATGTAAGAATCATGTACGCTACGCACAGAATGCAATTCTGTATAGGGCAGACGGTTAGGCCTAGAGCTACCAAATTTGGCACGTTGTTACTTCTTGAGTAGTAGGAGCTCTCTAAGCTATATTTTAAAATTTTAATTAGATTTTTAACCCTATGACTACCGAAAATATTAAAATTAGTATTTAGATGCAAAGTTTGAAAACACGTTTAAATACCGTTGAAACAAGTGAATTGTTATTTACATGCAAGGCTTTATCTCTTATAGAAAAGACCACCGAAAACGTTAACGCTCAGGAATGTGGGCTACGTGCCAAAAGAGATTCAGACCGAACTGCAGCAAAAAACCAGACAGCTTGTTTTTTAGCGGATTCCTGCTTTTTTTATTTATGCTGATTCATCCAATCGCGGAACTCTGAATATCAAATAGATGTTAATACTGGAATTAATTTATTTTTCCACTTATCGAATATCTTTTTGTTGAATTATGGTTAGTGTTTCACCAGTTCTGTTTTTCATGCTTTTTTTATTTTTTAAGCACTCTGTCTGTCTACAAATTAGTATAAACATCATGGAATACTGTTTGGATTCTGAGTTATGACAGGGTTTATTTTAACTAAGTTCAGCAGCTTATTTTCTTTTTCATTTTATGTTGATTCATTGACGAGGAACTCCTTTAGAATTAATTTATTTTTCCACTTCTGGGAGATCTTTACTTTTGTGTCAGTTAAAAAGCTTCTTTATTTTCCATACTTAATTTTGGAATTGAATATTTATACATTTTTTAAAACGAAAGTTAGTGTCAATTGCTTCATCATTTCTGTTTTCCATGCTTTTCAATCTCTTAAACACTCTACCAATGTGCATGAGATTTTTTTCTATATTTTTGCCTAATAAATCTGTGTCAATCAGATCTGTGATATTGTTGGCAAGCTAAAAGAATTTACCCGTCTTAGACAGGCACAAATCTTCTAGTTAGTATAATATGATGCAATGTTTTAAATGTACTAAGTAAACCTATTAGCTTGCAGAAAATAGCCTTATTTCCAATCCGCGGAAATCGTGTTACAAGCTGTCAGGGGGTTAATAAAATAAAAATTAATCGAAATTTTAACGTTTTTCATCAATAACTTCGGGGAATATGGGGTCGTTACTAATATTACGTAAGCATGTTTTTGGTATTTTTTGACACCTCCTCCCACCCTTGTCAGCAAAAATAAGCAAATCGCAAACCCCCTCTTATAATTACGTAAGCAAACTGCAAACCCCCCGTTCTTTTTTTTTACAAAACAGTAATAATCTAATTTTAAAAATTTTAGGACTTAATTCAAATAAAAAACTCCAACTCGGCTTAAAATGAAAAAAAAAAAAATGCAAGTTTAATTTCCTTACACTGCTTGTTTACAAAATCAAGTTTAATTTTTTCTTTTGGCAATTCGAACTTTTTCCAACCATCTTTTAAAATTTAAATTATTTTAGCAAGCGCAAGAGATTTTCGGAAATAAAGTGATTTTAATGTCTTACGTAAGCATCACCATACCCCCCCTCCCCCCCTTGTCAGCAAAAAAATAAGCAAATCGCAAAATCCCGCTTGGGTGCTTACGTCATTTGAACGGCCCTTATTTTGGCAATAAAACATTTTACACTACTTTGAATTTTTTAAAAATAATTAGCTTTTCAGTGGTAAAATAACTAATAATTATTTACTTTACCAGTCATAAAAAAAACCGAACCGTTTAACATCGGAACTTTTATAACGACAATGCGAGTATTATTTCATGGAGTCAATTCATGCTCAAGTAATACATGTCTAACGATGAGCACCAGTTTAATTTTTTGAATTCGTGTCAGCAAGAATAAAAAAGCCGCAACATCACATGAAAGATAAACACAGCATGCAGTCAGATGTTAGATTATTATGATTAACACCTTATCCAGCAATGGAACGAAGCAGA
>BGPR01012028.1:0-46421 GCA_013235015.1 Araneus ventricosus
GATCCAAAAAATGCCGACTCTCATGATGAACTTTGCAGACTTAAAAGACAAATATTTTTATAGTGCCTAATATACATACATGTTCCTGCTGTGATGCATAATATCATTTTCAATGATGAGGACACGAAATATCTAACGTTTCAAACAAAGGCAAAAGACATGCCTTCAAAAGTCACATTGAAAAAATAAAGACAAAATTTAGCTTAGCAAAGGCACGATTTTATTCCCTCCTCGGTAGGAAGTCCTAACTCTCGATGAAAAATAAACTCGTCCTCTATAAATCACTCTTGCGAATATTGATTAGCTGTGCTTTCCCAATGTATGTGTGTGGATTCAACCCATCAGAAAAACTGTGAGCACTACAAGAAAGATATCACAAATGTCCTCAGAAACTAAAGTTATTCGTAAAGATCTGAAACTCAAAACCATTTGGGATTTATTTAAAATATAGAACTAATCTATACTTATAAAAGGCAATGTTTGTGTGCGTGTGTGTGTGTGTGTGCGTGTGTGTGTTTGTCTGCGATGTCCAGACGAATCTATCGCACTTACAGCCATGAAATTTGGCACACAGATAGTCGTAATGGTGACTGAGTGCACCTCGAAGCCGAAATTTTAAATTTTAATCTAGAATTTTTTTTATTTAATGTTTTGTGTTGTTTTGGTTGATTTTTCGCACTAATTTCTCATTAGAATGGTTTCAAATAATTGTACGACAAAAATAGATAGACCATCGGAAAGAGCACGCGATTTCCGTTCTAATGAAGTTAGTTTTGAATTTCTATCTTAAATTACTGAATTTTGAGAATTTTTTAAAAATCAGTCTGTTTTGCACCTAAATGTTGGTTCTGTTTTTAAATTTGTTGCATCCGACTTTCTAATAACACTATTATTTTCAATTTTTTTCAGCTTATAACTGCAACGGTTCTGTCGGATTTAAAACGAGAATGGTTAAAATATCTTTTTTAGTTTTTTTAAAATTAATTTTTTCCTGATAGTTGAACGATATGTTTCCTCTAGCGAAGCTTCCGCCCACGACAGTCTCCGGAACGTTGCGGGCAATTTCATTGGCTGAAGGGCCAGGGTGACGTCATTACTTTCGCGTTCTGCGAGGAGATGATGTATTTACTCCATGACTTCGATTATTATTTTTAAGCGTATCTTAACTTATTTCTTTGGCTTTCATACTTTGCTCGCGGTGTAATAAATATCACATTGTAATTTTTTAACATTATTTGGATTTAACGGTACTCGGTCGAGAGGAAAAGGAGGCGGACCAACTCAATAATATATATATATTTCTGTTTTGATTTAGTTTTTACAACTTTCATTTATGCAATTGTATGTGGGCTTTTTTTTATTTTGTTGAAGTCCTGATTCCACGGGCATCGCCGTGCGCGTACTGCTAGTAAAAAATATTTGAACAAAATGGATGATAGATATTAACGAAGCCGCAAGAGAGATTCCAGTGCATGACCCTAGTATAAGAACAGTCGCAGAGCAAAGTTCTATTTAGAAGCACCCTCACCTTAAGACTTTCGGAATCGACATATAGCCTGATTTCTCCAATATAATCAAAAGAACATATCAACAATGCAGTACAATTTTATTAATATAAATTATTTCATTATCACTATAATTACTTTAAACTGAATTTTATTTCTTACCATCATTAAATTCAATTAATCATAAATAATACATTCTGATACATAAATACAGTAAAAGCTTAATTAACCGGCATGCTCGGGAAACGCCGATTTCCGGATACCTGAAAAGTCCGGATAGTTGAATGTGATGGAAAAAATGTGTGTGGGGGAGATTGTATCTTTTTTTTTAAAAGATTTTTTCGGCCAAATAATTTGTTTTTGCCATTTTGAAATGTGCATTAAATATAATTTTTAAAATACTTCTGTATCTTCCATAACATTGTATTTACAAAACATATTATGAAGATTTTAATTTGACATTAATGATAAAAATTTTAAAAAAATGTATGATCTGTAACCGAATTTTTACCGTAAATATATGGATTGTAAAAATATAAACATATAAAAATAGCCGACGAAACTGAAAAACATTCTACTCCGCAAGCATAATAAAACTCTTTTAAGTGATCATAAACAAATCCCAGATTGAATATAAAAACTAATAATCTTTTAGAAGATCGCAAGGGTTATTGCGCAATACGCGCGCTTCCAATTCTCCTGCACTTGATATTGAAATTGCATAATCGGAATCAATATCTGCCGGTATTTGGAGAGTAAGTATAAAGGAAAAGAAAGAGACTTACCAATCTGAGCTAACAGCCCCCATGAGCTTTTTTTTTTTTTTCCGACTTCCTGTCCCTTTGTTTTTTTTTGTTGTTGTCGATTTCGTTTTTAGGTCAATTGTTTTTCGGCGAAATGCGAGAACCTTTTATTTTTGTTCTCACTTTTGCTTTTGAACCTCCACTTCCCCTAAAACAAGTCTGTGTAAATCACAGTACTGTATATTGTTTGTTTTTTTTCTTCTACGCCCCTCCGTGCGGAACCGCGTGCTAAATTTTGGCGAGCAGATGTAAAATTTTTAGAAAAACTCATTTTCTAATTTTTCCGGTTAGTTGAGCTTTCCGGATACTTGAATGCCGGATAATTGAGAGTTTACTGTAATATACATACATGTAATATTTAAATAATACGAATAATAATCAATCATTGGGCGCTTAACATATCATGCCACTAACATTTATTCATAGATGTGGACAATAAAAAAAATCACAGTCTGAAAGATCCCTCCTTTGGTCATTTCTTATTACTGAAATAATTATTGTAATTCAGGTATTTATAAATAAATATTATGAAGAAAACACATCAAGGTGTTAATTTTTTTTTAAATATGCAAACAATAAAAATATCAATTTTATTGATCTTTAATTTTTTACATTTAAAATTTGAGAATTATTTTATTTAGAATCAAAAGTGAAATGTTTTTACAGAGTAGGTATTTGGCCAAATCATTATTCTTTATATCCCTAATCTCGATGTTAAAAAAAAACACTGCTTCGAAATTCAACTCATTTTGAATTTCCGTTTATTACTATTATATACACGGCATTCGAACGGAAAAAGGTTTTTTTATTCCTCATCCGAGTACTTGAAAAATCGCAAACATCCGCTGGTAATATATATGCATAAATTTGTAGAATTTTTTTAGATCTATTAAAACAAATCATGTTAAATAAACAAATAATTAATGCAACAAAAAGCAATGTAAAATAATGAAAAGCAGTGCAACTTGACTAATTCGAATTTAATTTAGAAAATCTTCGTGTAAAAAGTGAATACAGCATGAGAAAACGGCAATTTTAACTAAAAAAGGCAAAAAAATAATAATAGTAATTTTTAAAATTTACCACCTTTAATAAAGAATACATAATGAATAAATAAACAGTGTGGAATTTTAATTAACAAAATAATAATATTTATTTATTCTTTAAAACTAATGTTAATAAACTTACTTAAAGCTTAAATTTAAAATAATTCAAAAAGTGAGAAACATTTAATTGCTGTTTTGATTGGATTCTAGAGTGAATAAAGAACCTTAAAAAGTTATTTATTCACGATCGATGAGCATACAAAGTAAGGACGAAAGCAATTTAGAAATATAAAAGAATTTAAAATTTTCATTCTTGACATTTAAGTAAGCAAAATAAATTCGAATTACAGATTATATTTAGGCATTATGCGTATAGAAATATTAAGAATAGAGAAAAAATTGAATTACTTACGAATTCGGATAAAAAATGTTTGAATTAACCAAGTTCCACAATAATAATAATGATTTAATTCACCTATACTAAAGCAGGTTTGGTGTATACAAGTCGCACTGTACTTTATCAACTACACTCCGCTTTCTGGATTGAGATTTCTTTATGTTGTCTTTAACTTTACTACTATTCAGGATAATGTCCATTCGAGTTTCCCGCCCAATAAGAAGTTAGGGGGTTTTGTGATGTAAAAACAACTGCATTCCCCCTATCATAAATCTGTCAGTCTACTTCCACCCCTTTTTTTCTCACGAATGGTGCAATTCGAAGACACCATGAAATTACAGGATTCTTAAACTGTCCTGCTCGCAAAAGCTTCCAGGGTTGGAAAAGACATTATTTTGTGTATTTGTTTCCTTATGTGGTATATTTCAATGTTTCTGGGCATAATTATCAAGATTTTGGAAGAGAAATGCTGACATTTTACATAAGAGAAAGAAAGTCCCCCAAAATGAGACCTAGATATATTTTTCTAGCATTAAACACACCGACGCACAAAAAATAAATAAATAAAGATGTTACAGAAAGATTAAAATTATATGAGATTTTTTTTTAAATCAAAAGTGAACATATCCATTTTACAAAGTTGGTTTTAGAAGTGGATATTTTTAGTTTTGCTAGAGAATTAAGAACTTTGGGTAATTTTACAAAGAGGAAAAAATAAGTTGAGACAAAATTGAATGATACTGCACCCTCGTACAGTTGGGTACTCAGATGAGAAAATTGTAACAAAACGCTTTTTAGAAAAAAGCGTATATATTCACTTTTGTCAGAAAGCTCCTCATATGTATTTCTTCAAAAATATTTAACCTTTCATTTTTAAAGAAGCTTTTTTATGACCATTTTTTCTTTTGAAATCTAGGGAATGCACATTTTTAATAGAGAAAAAGGAATACAAAAAGTTCCCAAACTTTATTTTTAAGCAATAATTTGTTGCTGAGGTCAGCAGCATAAGATTGTGACATTTCTTAAAATTCCTGAAACAGTTTAGCATTTGAATAATGTAATTATTAGCAGCCAACAAATTTGCGTATTTTAAGAAGCTAAATTTTACACTCTCAGGATTGAAGATGTTTCAATGCAATCACTGAATGTTACTGCTAGTCAAGTTTCTTTCTGTATAAAAAAAATCGATAATAGAAAAAAAATTTATAGTAAAGTTGGAGAGAAAAGAAATCCATTCATTCATATAAGCTTAGCAAGGAAAGGTTAAAATATACACACCGAGTTAATATTTGTCTCCTGTTGTATAATAAATCGCATCATTATGGCTTGTATATCAAATTAACAGAATTTTTATATAAAATATTTTTTTTATAAATATATGACGAAAGCTAACATACTAAATGAATGCTATTAAAAAATTGTTAGCATCTCTCAAAGTTTCTTAAATCAATATTATAAAAAAAATTAAATAATTATTTATTCCTTTTTTATGTCGTGGAAAAATTTTCATAAATGTTTTCTTATACTTAAAAATATAACAATAATTATGCAAAATAAGCCCGCAGTAAACATTAAAATTTAAACTGTTTTTTCATTTTTTGATTATTGTTACTCAATTCTTCTATCGAATTAATGTTATTTTTTAAATTCTAAGATATTAAGAAAACATAGTATTGATATTTTCTCTTTTAACTCATCTGAAAGAAAAAAGTAATAAAGACTTAAGATAGATGAGGATATTTACATTAAAAACTCTTTATTTTCTGACATGCGAAGTAAAAAAAAAAATTATAAACGCCAAAAAAATTCGACATCGAGAGTTTGATGATTTTCTACATTAGAGTACCCGAATACGAAAAAAACATTTTCTGGAATTATATATGTCTGTCCCTTCGTCCGTCTGTAAACACGTACCGATTTCGGTGTGTCGTCATTTTCTCGGCAATATCGACTTGCCGTGGTCCCCGATTCAGCGTAATAAAACTCGGCAGTTTCGGCCTTGTGTCCAAGGACTTGACCGAGGGACCAAACAGGGGGATGACACTTTTATTAGGGAGTACACTAGAAAATCTAGAGAAGAACACTGCCGCGCAGATGGGTAACGGAAAATTTCGGGATCTACAGAACAGTGGCAGCTCATTTCTTTCGTTGCTCTGAGAATTTATCTTTATTTATTTTACTACAGAAGGGAAAGTTTGACCGAACCCCGGTCAGTTAACAATAGTCAAGCCACGCATACCCCTGAACTCGGAGTCGGAACGGCTCCGTATCGGTGACATCAATGGTCTGCAAGAGAAATTAAAAACCAACTTAGTAAATAAAAGTTCACTTTTTTTTTTGCGTTTTAATAAATAATTCTGCAAATGTTGTGATGCGCAGAATAAAAATAATACGTTCGATTACTTTTCAAAATTTGCCGACCCATTTAGTCAATTTGCCGACTTCAGTGTTCAAAGTCTCACCTCCCTACCCCCCCTTCGCCACGTCCCTGGAAGTAGGGGATAATAGCCATTGTTGCTTCACATCCCGTAACACAAATTCAAGTTCAAGGCGCAGTTCGGTCCGCGCCGTTGATTTTTTGTGAAAATGTCGAGATAAAATCATAAAATAAGTATTTCGAATTAATCTGTAATTTAATTATCAATCTATTTAATACAATATTTACACAGAGTAGTATAATGGTTTATCGCATGTAACAAGGGTCTGTGGTTGCTTGTGATTTATCTATTCTGTAACCATTATACTACTCTGTGTAAATATTGTATTAAATAGATTGATAATTAAATTACATATTAATACGAAAAACTTGTTTTATGATTTTATCCCGACGTTTTCACGAAAAATCTACTGCGGGGACCCTGGCTGCGCCTTTATTCTACTTTTTTTTTGTCTCTATTCCCTTCTCTAATTTTTGCTTTTCTATCTCTTGAAGAACTTCGCCTTCTGAAATTCTCTTTTATTTCTTATAAGAAATAAAAGAGAATTTCAGAAGGCGAACTAATAAAATCTTGAGTTTTTTTTGAACTATGGAAGGAAATTTTCGATGTCTGAGTTCGTACGGAACATCAGGAGACAAGAAGAGGATGCAAAGATGGCATTTTCACTTAGACATAACATTTGAAAGCATTCAATTCCGCTCATTCAAAAACTGAACAAAAGTAGCCCTGCTAAGTTGTAAAAATTTCTGAATTTAGAAAATGATTATTTCAACGAGTCTCCAGTATTTATATATATTAAGACATTCTAGTCAAATTTTTACGATAATGATTCAAATAACTGAGTACTTGTAAATAGAGTAAATTGAAGTAGAATAAAAATAAGTGAATACATAGAATTTTGGAATAGGAATGACTTGTGTTTGATTTTAACTCAAACATAAACTACTTGCAGCTAACAACTATAAAATTTGGTCATAGCTTTTCCGTTCATTTCAATTATGGTTGTAAAAGGTTTTATAAGAGGTATTAGTTTCTTTTTACTTTCTCGCATACGAAGTATACAAAGAGAAAGTATTGTAATCGTCAAAAAATTCGAACTCGAGATTTTGACGAATCTCCACGTTTTAGACCTCCCAGTCTGAAAAACACAATTTTGGAATCATGTCTATCTCTGAACACGATAGCCCGAAAACTATTAGAGATACAGGAATGAAATTTGGTATGTGAACTTGACACATAATTTGTAGGTTTCTTTCAAATTTTGGACAAAATCCGTCAATAGGAAGTTTGCCTGTCTGTCTGTCACTATAACTCAAAAAATTTATAGCTAGATGGAAAAAATTTGGCACACAGTTTTATCATCATAAATGTAGGTCCGTATAAAAGTTTGGGCCAAATCCCTCAACGGGTTGACTGTCTGTCGTCTGTATAATCGCATACTTGTTAAGCATTCGTTTCAAAACTTATCTCCATGCGCATGCGTACTGGTAGCAATCTCTGGTAGCAAGGGAAAGGATTACGTCACTTTGGAGTTTGTGATAGATTCGTCGGAGTTTGTGATAGATTCGTTTTATCTCCTGTTTTGTTTTCGCTCGCTCGTGCCCTTGCATTAGCGGAGCTTGCTAGGGTGGGATGCAAAATAAATATTGCTAAGTTTTAATACATACGCATCTCTTTGAATATGATTCTTCACCTAAATATTTTATAATCGCTATAATCTACAATGAAAAATCTTCTGATATTCGTTGCATTCTGGGTTACAGTAGGTTCGATTTTTTTTTATCTACGCAGGGGGAGGGGAAATGATAAATATTTGAGCAGTATAGGAGGAAGTTTAGGGGAGGCTACTACCACTGGTTTCTATTCTCGATCCTTCTTGAATAATTTGCTAAATCCCCTAACACTCAATTATCTTTTCTGACTTATTACTTTAAATTATGGCTATAAAAAGTCTTTTAGGAGATACTAAATTTTCTATTCTCGATCCTCCTTGAATAGTTGACTAGAACATATAACACTCAATTATTTTTTGCTGAATTACACAACACATTGTCGTGAACAGTAATGAAGTTACTTTTCTTATATTTTAAAAACTGAGTCATCTGTGATGAATTTCTGTACTGCCCGTCAAGCGCCGCTCCAATAGTTAGTCAACTGCATAATCAAAATCGAAGATCATTTCCCGAGATGAAGGCAGTCGCATGAGATTTGATTTTTATACATTGCACCGCTCTTCATACGAAGAGCAGCGTGTATTACTAATATAATAGCCCAGATCTCTCGGTAACGCTCTGACGTCACCAACAATAAAACTCGCGCCATAGCTCTGCGAGACGTTAACCGGCATTATTTCATTGTTAGAGAACCTAAATTTCAGTCATTTTAAATTTAAGAAAGTAAATGTCGTTCTAATTTCAAATTTAATAACTCTAAAATAGTGAAATAAAATATGCTATCCATTGATATAAAATTTATCTCGCTATGATCAATAGTTCCGAGAAATTTTAAGTTATATTAATCATATATTTCAACTTAATTTCCGTTTTTTAATAGAAAGTAGTAAATTACGCCAGTGGTATATCATGCGCGTGATATAGTTTGGACGCCACGAGGCATCTAATTATTTAGTGCAATCATGATGATAATATTTTTTGGCAACGTTAAAATTTACACAAAGACATCTGAAGTACAAGGAAAATTGTTAAACAACGAAAAATACTTCACACTGAATGTTGTTTACCAAGAGGTTTTTTCAATAAAGAAATATGTAAATAATATGTAATTTTAAAAAAAATTTCCTGTCATAATACATATGTTTATTTTATTTGTTTTCGATCAATGTTAAACATTTCTCTCTCATATATATCTATTTGAACAAGTCAGATTTGACGGGAAATTTCTCGAATGAAGAGGCAATTTGTACCCGTCATACCATAACGGGCGATTTTCTAGTCTAAAAGAAAAAGCTATTTGATTAAAATTATTTATCGCTGAACTTACATATATTTATTTATAAAGCAAATTATATTGAAAATAGTGGTGCATTTTGAATCACATTTTTAATAAGGTTTAAATATGGTTTGCTTACTTTTTATGAAAATACAGAAAGTGGGAAACCATTCTGGTAAAACACTTGTCTTTATTCAGTGAGAAGTAATTTAATTTTAGAGATGTTTAGTAACTTTATTGAGCGTTTTGTTTATTTAAATAGAGGATTTATGATATTTTTTAAAATTAATCTGTAATAAACAAACTAACAAACAATATTTAAATTTTTCATTAAAACGATTATAAGTCTTAATTATAAATCTGAAAAAATACTTTAGGCAATGCAATCTAATACTGACATATGGCACGAGCATTGTAGGAGTATATAAGACCTCTGGAAGCTGTTTGATTTTACAAGTTAAATGGTTTTGTTTTCTCTTTTTTTTGTTTTAACTCATTAAACGCCAAAACTTTAAGGGATGAATTTTTTACTATACGAATAATATTAATTGTTGATTTGTACTTGAATAACATTAATTTATAGTAAAATTGGCAAAGATGGTCTTAGCTTTTGAAAAATAGTGTTGTGCTCACACAACGTCAGCGGAATAAGATAGTAAGTAGTTTTAAGTGAGTTGAATTGAACATATGAGGAAATATCTTAGAGTCGAAAGCTGGAAAAATATTTTATTTTTGACGTGTTTTGTAAAGCTATAAATTATTTAACAGGTAATTAATTTATTATCAAATTTTAAGATATTTTTCTTTTAAAAATAACTGATTATTTGCAGTAAATGGTTTTTAGCACGAAAAGTTTACTATAATCATGAAGTAGCGGGAGTTGGGGTAAATTGATACTCAGGAACATTGATACACTTCTTAAATTTTGATAATTGGAATGGCTCAAGATGTTCATATCCCCCCATATATATGCCACTGTAACCCTTAACACACGGTAAAGTTTTCGGCCATGTTATGCCAAATCTTAATTTACAAATGAATCATTCTGATGAATGATCTCTTTCACTAGTTACGTTTTCCTGCCAGGGAATCTATTTCAAAGGTAGGAAAAAAACATTTATCTTTCTGAACTATATTAAGTTTTGAGGGTTTTTTAGCGTCATCGTTTGTTTTAAGTAAAAAAGTATCTTGGGGCACATTGATACGCATCTTCTGTGTGTATAAATGCGCCTTAACAGCAACTACCTTTCAAAATCGTCTTCAAAAATGGAAAGAACGTAAAAATGAACTATTTAAGAGAAACACGCAATTAAGCATTTGTTTAAACTAATGAAAACAGTTTGAATTTCATTGCAAAATTTTTTAAAAAATGTTGTAAATTAAGTTTGAAATATTTTTTACGAATTTATTAAAATTGGAGAGAGAAATTGTACAGAAATTTAATTAATATCATCAAAAAATAATTTTTTGCATTTTTATATGGTGTGAAAATTATTTTTGTGTTATTTTTTTTTCGTAAATCGTCAAGGAAGAACGCGAAAATTTCCCTCAATTTTTAATTCATTAAAATTTCAAAAAACGGCTTCGAAGTACACATTCTCTCTCCAAAGTATATTTACACACACAGACACACATTCTCCTGTATTATTTGTAGAGCTAAAATATTTTCTGAGGCATTATTGTTCCAATTTTCCAGTCTCATTAAAAATGTTAAAATTTTATTAAAATAAAAGTTTGTTTCTTTGTTAAACTTTCAAAACTTGATTTGGAACATAAAATATATTGATAAAATAAATTTTGTTTTGATCCCAAACCTATTAACCACATTATTTTTTATATTTCCGTGTGTATCAATGTACCCGTTGTATGGGGCAGATTGATACAAATCCATTTTTAGGAAAAAAGTTTAATAAATATTTTATTATTCAATTATTATTCAATTTATGACCAAAACTCGACTGAAATCCTATATTAGATTAACAAATGTATAAATATAGTGTATTACTTCTAATTATTTCCATTGGTAAAATCATTTTCTAGCTTTCCAAAAAAAAGTGTATCTATGTCCCCGTGTTCCCCCTATGTATAGATATTGGCTTAAAGACGGTAGTATACCAAATTTCATCCGCTTGCTCTTTTGAGGTATTGTGTTCCTAGAAGACGGGAATAATTTCAAAAATGTTTTTTGGGCCTCAAGTAGGCCAAAAAGTGGATATTCATCGAAATCTCGATGTCGAATTTTCGGACTGTTGCAATTATTTTCAGACTATCCTTTCAGATTTTCACTTTCCATACGCTGTATAAGAGAAAGCAGAAACAGGTAGAACTAAGACTTCCTTAATATTGGTAAGAATTACTAATATAATAGCCCAGATCTGTCTCTCACTGATCCGGTAACGCTCTGACGTCACCAACAATAAAATTCACGCCATAGCACTGCGAGATGTTAAACAGCATTATTTAATTGTTAGAGCACCTAAATTTCAGTAATTTTAAATTTAAAAAAGATTTTTTTTAAAAAAAGATTATTTTTGTAACCTTATTTGGAATGAGAAAATTGTAGACAGTCAGTCGTAAAACACCAACAATACAGGAAACATTTTCAGTGACAAAATTTAGTCAATGGAGTTAATTTACCTGACATCGTAGCCACGATAAACAAGTCACAAAACTAATAACACCTCACGTTTGTCTTTAACCGTGCAATAATATCACATCCTTTTATTTTTACAAATGAAAAGTGAAATTGATTCTAAAAAGTGAAATTGATTCTAAAATTAAATTGGCCATACCTGTTTACCATGTCAACATGAATTTATTCCATTATAAATTCATGAAGATAAATAGTTCTGAGTTATCACTAGCATGATAAACATGGAATAACACAGATTATTATGATAAGATAGGGTTAATGACCCCTATATTGCCTGAACCAATAAATGGCATTTTTGAATTGGATACCTTCCTATAGAGTCACTTTTTGAAGAAAAGGGAACAGCTTTGATACACGGCATCATTGGCGATATTCTGTAATTTCGGCGACTTTTTTTATTGCGTAAACAAACATGGCGACTGTGTTTTTTTTTGCATTTTGTTCTCTTGCGAACACGTTCCGGGCAAATTTTTTAAACTTAAAAAATCATCAGCGGCTTCGCTTTCAGCAAAGAGGGAACCGCGTAGCTTCGCTTTTTATTGAATGTTAGGAATCTAGCTTATATTTTTACTTCCGACCTGGAAAATGGCGTCTTTCGGCGCCAAACGTAAAAAGTCGCCGAAATTACAAAATATAGCCAATGATGCCGTTTATCAAGCTGTACGAAGAAAGGAAGCACTGAAATGGATTTTTCAAACTAGTATTACGAAATATTTTCAGTATTACACTTTTATGTTCATGCAAACATGCAGCAAGAAAATGGAAGAAATTTGAACAATCCGTGTTAATAGCTTTTGTTCTACATAACAGGATTACATATAGAGGCTGTTCGTATATTTTTTGAGCATTTTTAATGGAAAATGTAAGCAATTGTTTGATTGAAATTTTTTATATTTTTTCACTAAGAATTTTATAATCTGATTTTCCAGATTTTTTAAAATTAGAATTATGCTTGTAAACAAAGAAATGGATGAAAGACCATGTTTTCGTATTATTAAGAGAAATATTTCTGTTCTATTATTAACCAATGCTAAAAAAAAGCCATGATCATCTAATTGTCTAAAGACAGAATGAGTATGATCATTAATAATGAAGGGAAAAAAGTAAAAATATGCAGTTTACTGAAAAAAGAATTCCCAAAAACGCATCTAAAAAAGCGTCGAAATTCTGAGAATATTTTTTAGGTAGGATTTTTAAAGTAAAAAAATCTACCAACTCAAAAGTCTGTTGAAAAGTTAAGTTACATCTGTAAATGAAAAATTAAGAGATATCTGAATTCTAAAAGAACCAAAAATATATTTTTCATCATATTTCTGCCAGACCTGTGACCGAATTTGAAGTTCGACGCAGAATTCTGCATGAGAAGATTTCTATGTTGAAAATGGGAAAAAGTTGCATCATTCGATGAAACTTGGATATTTTTCCAAAATCGTTATGTGGGCGTACGTGAATGCAGTCCAATAAGCAGGATTTAAAAAATAAATATCTTTATTTTACAAATATTCTAGGAAAAGAAATGTAGAACAAGTATTAAGACAGCGCTTGATCTTCAAAAGAGATTACCACTAAATCTCAGAGGCAGCACTTTTAATAGCGCTCAAAGGTTTCTTATTAGCTCACCAGCTTCCTTGCTGATCAAACTCCAACTGACTGTTCTTGATTTGAGAGTTCGTTTTCATACCTTTGCAACAGGAAGTGACGTCAATACACAGGAAGTGATGGAATCTCTAGAAGGCTCATGAAATTACAAAAGTTCAGGATTTTTCTAGAAGATTCCTTTCGTCGCCAAAGTCACCAACTTGCCAAAATGGTCGCCAAGATTGTCATATCAGGGAAACAGTTTTGTAACAATATATTTAAGCAATTGCGATAAGAATGATCTATGTATTATTGTAAGGGAGAAGGAGAAAATTTGAAAATATGGCTGAAAGAATGTAAGGAAACTTTTAGTAAGGTATTTATAGCTGTTGCCAGTTTTGCATATGATGGAAAATTTAAAATAAAGAGCGGTGAAAAAAAATGTAAAAACCCATTCGGTTTTTACATTTTTTTTATAATATTATTGAAATAATATTTTGTTGCCAATATTTAAGAATTAAAAACCATCTCTTTACCAACATATTCACCAAGAAATACAATTTCATTACAACTAAGAAAGCAAACGTCATCCACTATTTAAATTATTGGAAAAAATTAAACAAGAATCTGATATCAATCAAATACCTACAACTCCTGATAAATTACCAAATACACAACACATGGACTTGCGCATACGGAGCGTTGAAAAGAGTATTGAGCAATCGTTTACTTAAAAATATTTATGTATGGAAAGCTGTGAAAGAGGAGTGCAAAAAACGGCGTATATTAATTTTATAAATATAATTTTTAATACTTTAACACCACACCACTGTCTCTAGAGCTAATGTGGCTCCTATCCGGGTTGGTATAGATGTAGGTGGACTTTATTGAGTTTCAAAAATATAAATTACAGCAAGAGAAGAATGACAAATGAAAAATTTGCAAAGCTGGTGTTAAGACATAGAATTGACAACAAAATAAAGGAATATATGCAATATCTTGAATAATACGGTGTGAATGAAAGAAAAGTGATGAATGTAGATGTTGACGAACAACATGAGGAAGCTTGCATCAATGCGCAGGTTTTGAGTAACGTATTAGAGATGGGGAGCCATTGCGTGTTAATTGTAAAAGAAAATTAGAGAATTGATTTATGAGAAAGGAAGGACTTAGTATATTCAGTGTATTTAATGCAGGATAAGCTGGAGTTATTGTTCAAAGGCAGGTGAGTGATTATTCCAGTCGCATTATGTTTTCATTGTCTGTTAACACTGAATTTAAGATGTGAAATAATAGTGAATCACAAGAGTAATCAAACGAAGCATTTAAAAAGCAAGAATTCTGTATTTATTTATTTGCCCACGCCGGCACAGCCTACCCAGGGGGTGTAAGGCATTGACCCGGATGGCGGAGAGTACAAAACAGAACAAAACATTACACCAAGTTACAAAGCATCACATCAAAACTGAATTACACTGCATGCGAAAGAGCAGCAACAGAAGCAAAAGTTCTGAACAACCAAACAGAAGACAAAGGAAGTGACAAAAAAGTGAAACAGGAAACATAAGACAAATTAAAATTTGAACAAAAACTTAGGATATTAAGCACATTAATCATCACACATAATCATTAACACATCACACTTGCCCTAAGCCCGGTTTTTTTCCCACACATTTTAAGGCGACATACGACTCTTAAACCTCGAAAAAATGGCGGAAAACTGTCCCATTCGATACATTACATTTCTGAAACAAAGCAATTCAAAAAATCATTTTTTTCTAGAAAAATATCTGTCATTTCGCTTATAGTACACACCTTTTCTAACCTTCGTATTGGTATGTATTTATTTGCGAGAATAATAAGTATGGGTATAATTTTTGGAGAAAAAACGAGATAGTCATCTTACGAGCACGATTACGTACGACATATTTATCTAAACACAATATTTTGGGTATCTAAGTAATCCAAACAGTCTGTTTAAGAAACTGAACTTCAATTTATTAACATTTAAATTTAATTTCTATTTTATATACCAATTTAAAATAAAAATGTTAAAAATAGTTAAAATGTCAACTTTTCTAACCCCCAAAAAGCACTTATTTGGAGAAATATGAACAAAAACATAGTTCAATTTGTAGAATATAGCAAAATACATATTCGGTAAAAATTTATGTAAAAATATTCAATAGTTCTTGAGATATCGTGCGCACAATATTAAAAAAACACATTTTGAGATATATCGCTTTAAAGATATGACCATATTCAATGATTATGTTGAAGAGCTGATAGATTTTCCTTCATAACTTTCATAATTATAGGAATTTTTTTAACGCCGATTGTTTTAAATTGTCCAGAAAAGACAGGGAAATAATATATATATATTTCATAAAATCGAAAATTTTTGAGGTTTAACACTCGTATGTCTCCTTAATCGAAAAATACAGGCACGCCACTCACTTGTATAACGAAGGTAGGGGGAGCGATCTCCTTCCCCTCTCTACAGCTGCATGCCAATCGCCCTTCGATTTTCCCCAGTCAGCAGATTTTAATTTATGCTACCCTCGAAGCGAGGCTTCAATCTACGCAATGCATTGCTCTTTTCGCTAGCTTCTTTCAGTGTCCCTCTGATTTTTCGTTCCGATTTCAGTCCAGACGGAATTCGAACCACCACAAGCCATTTGGCTGATTTCCATAGATTTTGATGGCTTTTTCCTTCTCGCGTTAAAAAATATCCAGTTTATCTGTGAAGTGAATGGCCGGCTTTACAGCATGTGTGACAATTCAATAGAAAACATTTAAAATATTATATTCCAAGAAGAAATTAAAAACACACACACACACAAATGTTAAAGAAACCATGATATATTTTTTGACAACGTTTCATCAGTCAGAAAGCTCACTGCAAATGTAACTGGAAATCAATTCTGAAAATCTCTTTCAGTTTCACAAGTCTAAATTTATTGTTAACTAAAATTTTAAAGCATGAGGTTTTGTTTGTTCAGTAGGGCTATTTAAATGAAATATTTTAGTGAAAGTACAGTCAAATACATAGTGTTGAACATCACCTTGTGAACCGCATTTGCAATTTGGTGTGCTGGCTAATTTGAAACTATATAAATATGAAACAAATGGCCATGGCCTGTTAAAAAGTATATTACACATTTGTTAGTAATAATTAAGTTAAGGTCAAAAGACCTAACGAAACCCTTTACTCGATAAGGTACGAAACCTTTTACTTTCAAAACTGTTTCAGAAACCATCCAATAATTTGAAGATTTCTGTATGGAAACCTTATTTATAATATAAAGAATTCTGTATGGAATCCTTATTTATAATATAAAGAATTCTGTATAGAAACCTTATTTATAATATAAAGAATTCTGTATGGAAACCTTCTTTATAATATAAAGAATTCTGTATGGAAACCTCATTCATATTATGTCAAAATCGTTCAAAAATGCGCGAACAGGTTCTCTATTAGACTTTTCAATTTATTATTTTACTAACTGATGCCCGCGACTTCGTCCGCGTAGTAGTATATTATTGGTACAGTCGCGGAAAATAAAAGAATCCACCCAGTATTATTTTGCCGTCGTTCATCGCGTATTAAAACAAAAGGTACCAATTTTCAGGATATAAGGTCTAGTAAAAGGTTTCAAGTTTAAAATTTTCATAAGGGGTCGTATACATATTTATAATATCATTAACTTCAAAGTTTCCAATAGAAACACACATTTTTCTTAAAAAATTTTGAAACTACATAAAAATTTATGTTGGAATACCAACTTCCATCATCCCAGCATTTTTTGTTTAGAAATTATAAGCAAATGAAATTTTGAGTTTCTAATGTTAAAGTACAATTTTGAATTTTTATTGATATCTTTTGATAAATAATATAACTATTGACCTAGAATTTTTTATGTAGTAGTATGAATTATTCTGCACATTTTACACTCTTACTTTTTGTTTTAAAATAATTTTGAGCATATGAAATATTTTATCAAAATTGATGTGAAAATTTTTTGGAATAGCAACACTTATAAATTTTAACAGTAATAGAAGCAGATGGCCATTTGATAAGCCTATGCAAAATTTCAGCATATTTGTACGTGAAGTTTTGAAATTAGATCAATTTTCTATTTTCACTGTAAAACGACGCATTTAAGGGGGCGTCGTATATTTCGAAAACGTTTTCGTTATTAAATATAATCATTACACCACTTTATTTTATAAAATTTAAATATATAAAAATTTAACTATTTATACCTATAAATTAAAACTTAAATGACTATCTCACTCTGAGTTTTCCCTCGCACTGTTGTGCATTCCTTTCTTTAACCTTTTTCAGCCTTAGATAATTATTCACAACTTTCTAATCTCCTATTATATTCTTTTAAAAATATTTTTGTATTTATGTAGTTTGTAATTTTTTATTGATTTAATTCATTCCTAAATTTGATCTTCCTCATACTGGTTTATGCATTTTGATTATCAGGTCTAGTTTTCATTTCCACTTAAGCCCTAATGATTTTCAGATGGTGGGGCCTGCGGCCCCAAGGAGCCGAAACCACCAGAAGTTACAACTAAATTAAAATTTTATAAATTAAAGTAATGTAGTAAAACAACGTTTATTTTTTATAAGCATCAAGTTTTAACGATTGTAAAATGTAGATCATTACTTTAAAAATAACATTTAAAGTGCGAAATACAGTGGAGTCTCCCTATATAACGAAATCGCTTGGTTCCAATTGAAAAATTCGTTATAGAGAAAATTTCGTTATACGGAGATTGGAGATTTTTGCAGTTATTTAAGTAAATGTTCCAAACTTTTCAATAGATGCGATAAGTTCAAATGTATTTAATTATGATTTTCAATTAAAAATGAAGTAATATATATATTATAAATTTGTTAAAATTATACCAATTTTTATTGTATAAATAAAATGCTCAAAAGTTGAGACAATTCACCAATTTAGAGAATAATATGTACTAGTATGTACTTACATTTATTTTACTTGAAAAATTATTTTATATTGCTTTGCATTTTGTGATGTTAAATTTTGAGAAAAATTTTCACATTTTAAGAGTGAGTGGTTCCAGAAAACAGGCACGTGTGAGGGAATTGGTTGCACAGAAACTATCAACTTTCTTCGAAAATAACAAAAACCGAAAAGACAAACCTCTGAAAAAATTCGTTATAGGGAGACAACCACTTCGTTATATGGAGAATATTTTGAATGTTATTTAACATTGTGATTAAAAATTTCGTTATAGGGAGAAATTCGTTGTAGAGAGACTTCGTTGTAGGGAGACTCTACTGTAGTTTAAAATGCTCCTACCGACATTTAAACGTAAGCAGAGAACTTCTCTATCTAAATGTGGAGAACTGCTTTTCTGTTTAGAACAGAAAATGTCGAATATCTTTCGATATATTCATGGCATATTAACCAAAATTTATTTCTTGGCGTATTTCTTCATGATAAATTTCTTTATGACGTCAAAAATGGGTGTTGCTATTGAAAATTTTGAAGTTAGTACAATTTTAAATATTTAGATGACCCCGTATGAAATTTTTAACCATAGAATCTTTTAGTATACGTTATTCCTGAAGATTGGTAACTTTTTTTTAATGCCCAATGAAAGATCGCAGAATAATGCTGGGTTGATCCTTTTTTACTTTCTCGTATACGAAGAGAAAGTATAGTAATAGTCAAAAAAAATTCTAACTCGAGATTTTGACGAATCTCCACGTTTCAGTCGTTTTCACGTTTTTTGTCGGTTTTCAGAAAGAGAAACGGGGGGGGGGGATTAATTTTTTTCTTAGGGGATGCTTCAAAAGCCTAGTCTTAAAACCTCCGATAACCTTCACAGATTGTCAGTCTTGGTGTCCCGTTTCGGTGTTAATTGGCAACTTGCAGTGACACTTCATTCACACACTTGGGAAGACCCTGCTGAATATATTACTTCATCGTGGGTGCGGGGAAAATTTGGGGGGTCATACAGTAGGAAAAAAAATGGAGGCATGCTTGAAGGCAGACTCTTTCCCACTAGGGCGGGAAGTTATTAAGGGAAAAACGGCGAAATTTCACCTAATTTCTAATTAATTAAAATTTTAATTAAAATTTCAAAAAAATGGCCTCGAGGTGCACATTACCATCCTTCAAAGTATGTTCGTACCAAATCACGTAGCTCCAGGTCTAGCGGTCTGCCCTGTAGAGGACCTTTACTTTATGACACGGCCCTGTAGAGGACCAACAAAGAGACACATGGACACACACATTCTCCTTTATTATTAGTAGAGATACATATAAAAGTATATATTTCTGTATGGTCGGTTTTTTTCTCTATGCAAATACAGACCGTTTGACTTGGCGGGTCCAAATTTGGCACAAGTGGGAGCAATAGCCAAAAAAATTATTTTAAAACTCAAATTAGATTTTTATTTATTTAATGTTAAGTGGCAACGTATTTTCTCAAATTTTTTGCATATATTCGCACCGGAGAACCATTATTTTTATATCATTGTAAAGTACAGATCACCCCCGTTCTAATAAGAGCAATCTGAAACAGCTGTGCAATTTTCCTGATTTTTAACGATTTTGTAAAATTTTTGGAAACTCCTTTTGTTTGCAGACGACTCGAGTAGCGCGTGACGAAATATTATGTTTCCGGTTTTAATTTATAAACATCAGAGAAAAATCGTCTAATTCCATTTTTTTCATTTATTTATTTATATTAATTTTTTTGTCCTTTGATGTTTTATTTTTCAACGTATGGTTTTATTAACATTTTGCTGGTTAAAATTTTTTTAAGGTTATATTTTTAATCAGCAACGTCTGGAAGATTCTGTACAGTATAACTGTTCTTTGTAAAGTTGTATTAGTTATTATACCGTATATTGTTTAAAAGTTTAAAATAAATATTCTTTTTCCAAACTTCTCACGTTTTCAACCATTCTGTTATAATGTAATATAAAGGCTAGATATGTAAGTTTTAATTCAACAAGAAAGGATTCAAAGGATATTTAAGTTTGTTGGGAAAAGATAGGGACAATAATTGTAGAAAAAAATAAAACGGAGGCAGGAGTATGAAAAAATATGGATCTCGAGCAACGCCGGTTATCAGCTAGTCAATATATAAATCAGAAGATAAATCTATACAAAAATCACATGAAATGTGTCAAATGTAAATTAAAGAATAAAATTCAAAACAATATTAATGTATAAAATAAAAAATAAATTTCAACAATTAAAATAGATTAATCAGAATTATATCACATGATATTGCATAAGATTCAATAAAATTAAAATTAAATAACTTAGCTCCATTAATCAAAGGAAAAGCTTTTATATGATTCCCTTTTTTCGTACAATCAAAGATTCGGGTTGGAGTCTCAAGCAATAATCTGTCACCATATGTATGTGTCCCACATCCCTTGATATGTTTGTTCCATTACTTTGATATCCTGGTAGCAAAATTCTTTTCTTAAAGATGTTTTAATTTTTGTTACTTTCTGTTTTCTTAGTACACGTTCTGAACTAATAAATAATATTCTAGCTTTGGAGCTTATTTGCAAGTGTTACCCTAAACAAAGAAAATAAATAAATTATATATCTTTTAGATTTAAACAACATTTTGCTATGCATATGTTGTTTAGGTCTATAAGAGTGGTCAGGGTGTCCCATAAATATTGTTACAAACTTTAAGGAGAGGTCAGCCGTACGATAAGCATCCAAAATCATATAGGGACATAGGTGCGCAAACGCCACCTGGAGGCAGAAATTCGAAAAAAATTGCATTATCAGCGTTGTGCAAAGCAGCAGGATGCATTCAATTGTCCCTTTAAGGTTAGGTGAGGCCCACAGAATCAAATTTCGAATTTTTACCAATATCTCACGAAAAAATGTAAGGTTGGTTTTTTTTTTTTTCGAACTTCGACCATAAAAAAGGATTTAACTCAAAATTAACAGTGAAGATTCGGTCACGAGGACATTTAGGGGACCGACCAAAAATTGGTGAATTCGAAAAGGGATATCGGCTCACCCGTTTCACAGAAAGCTGATAATGGTTTGCAACTTTCAAAAATTCTTTTGTGCGATGTGCGCAATATTTACGTGCATTTTCGTAAAAAGTAGCATGAATATTCAGGGAAAAACCTCAAATTTTTCCAAATGCTTTTTGCTTATAACTTGAAGTGTTCAGCCAAATTGTATGAAACTTACAGAATATATGACAATATGTCAGAGAAGCATTGTATAAAAATTTGAACTAAATACTTTGAATATTAGAGATGACATGAGCATTTGTAGTAAATAATTTTTTACTGCGCATACGCGAAATGTATAGCGTAATTTTTCTTTTTCAACTTAGGAGCCAAATATATAGGTCAACTTATATAAAAATTTCAGTTCAATATCGTTCAATAAGATTCAGAAAGATATAGGCATTTTGGCCAGCGCTGCTTTATTTTAAATGCTTTTCGCTGCCTCCAGATGGCGCTTGCGAACGCATGACCCAATGTGAACCGTTGGATTTTAAAAGGGGACTTCTGTAGACTATGTCGAAATTTCGTTTTTTTTTTCTGTGTGTGTTTTAGAATTGATAAAGATAGTTGCATCGCTTTGGTGTAAAACCTGAAATTCTGCCATTCACAGTTTTGTTGCAGTAAAGCAGCGAAGTTTCCATATGATGTTAGAAAGGAACTTCTGCGCAGAGGATCTTCAATTGACCATCAAGAGGAATAAAATTCATTTACACCACTTTTTTTACTATTAATTTTTTTAAAATCTGAGTTTTACTTTAAAATAAACAAATTTGATGTTCTATTTTGTTTCATTCGAGTTTAAATTTATTTGCAAATAAACAAATATCGATTTTTTTTTAGTTTGATTGATATTTCTTGTTTTATAATTGCATTCCCTTGAATTTTTGAAAAAAAATCTAATTTTTTCTAAAAAACCAGTACCTTTTCAAATTTAAATGCAAATAAATAAACTTTTAACTTTATTTGAATGTCACTGATATTCCAGGCTTTATAATCGTTTGCCTTAAACTTTTTGTTTTAAATCTGAATTTTACTTAAACAGTTTACTTTACTTTCTTTTAAATTTACTTGCAAATAAATTGATTTTGGATTTTATTTGAATTTCCTTGATATTCCTGGCTTCTAATTATTTTTCCTCTGTTTTAAATCTGATTTTTACTTGTAAACGAATAACTTTTAAATTCTATTTTATCTTGAGTCTTTAAATTTAAATTTAGGCACAAATAAATACATTTTGAATTTTACTTAAGATTCATGGATATTCCTGGCTGTATATTATTTTATAATAGTTTGTGTTTAAAAGGGACTTATGCCAAATTTAATTTTGAATTTTTGCAAAAAATAAAAATTGTGATAATTTTTGGTTGTCGTCAATAGGTTCAGTTTCTACTGTGAAAAACATCAGATATCTTGGACCCTAATTTCGATGTTGTATACAGCCCATTAGTTTTTTTCTCCTCTTGCAAAATTTTAAAAATGTCAGAAGTCTCATTTTAAAATCAATCGATTCATATAATTTTGGTAATTCAATTTAATAATTCAAATAATAATTTGGATGTTTATCGTATGCCTGACCCCCCTCCCTTAAAGCTTGTACCAATATTTATGGGGCATCCTGTATATAGACCTGTTGGATTTCATCGACAAAATAATGTGGGAGGATTATGGTGTTGATTAGGAACTAAAAATTGCATATTGAAAAAAATTATATATTTTTGACAACATTGAAAGGATTCTGTGACAGGAAGTTATAGACCGATTCTGATAAAATAGAATTATAACTCTTAAAAAGTTGAGTACTTAACAGCTGATGCTATAATAAAGAGATCAAGAGAAAATTAAAAACCTAATGAAAAGCACTCTAGCTTCTACACTTTTTAGGACTTTTAAGGTCCATGCAGGAGCGGAAGATATCAATAAATTTAAGTAATTTTTTCCTCATTTTATTTCTCACCAATTCGCAAATTTTCCCGCTGTTTAGCGACATATTTTTTTCTACTTTTGATTTTTAGCGGCCCACTCTACTGCAGATACTCTTGAAATGTTAACAATTTGCAAAACTAGAGCTAACTCGGAGAAAAAGCATAATTAGTTTTGAAATCAGCAGACTGAAGATACCCTAAAACCGTTCAAATTTCTTTGGCAGTGAAAAAAAAATTTTTTTTTGTTCCCCTGTGTAATTGTAGATTTAATTAACTTAGCTAGTATATTAGTCAGAATATCCGACGTTCAAAAGCCGGGCTAGGAGAATTTTGAAAATCAGAATTTACAAAAAAGACAAAAAAGAAATTATTCCAGTTCAACAGTATGCAGAACCCAGATATCAATAAAATAGAAAATAATTAGAAAGCATTCGTAAAAGAAGAATAGAAAGGAAAGAAGAAATTCAAGCCCGTGAGAACAATAAAAGGATTGCTACAAATTGTGTTTGAAAAATTAATTAAAATTAAACAGAATGCTGCATGGAAGAGAAATTGGTGTCATTGAAAAGCTAATTTTAAAAAAAATTCAAGTTGATGTTAAAATGGTATATGTGTGACAATATGCTTCGAATTTATTGCTGAAAAACATTAAAATTTGGGGTAATTTTTAATTAATTAAATTTTGAAAAATCCTTTCTTAGTGAACATTCCCAAATTTAAAGTTTCTAGTCCTAGTGATCTGGGAGATTTCGTGATGCGTCAGTGAGTGATTTTTTCTTTTATACTTATAGATTTGCTGACAAAGATTCGTAATATTCTAATTTTCATTTCGTGAGAATGCCATTTTATTTATTTTTACATTATAATTTCTTCAAATTTCTGTCGTGAAATGCTTGTTGAAACCAAGATACACGAATAAAGTATTTTGGACAACCAACTGCCTATTTCAGGCCAACTTCTGAATGAAATATACGAGAGTCAATAGGAGAAGGGAATTATCTTTTCATGCACTTGTTTCTTGAATTACACAGAACAGAAGATAAAAAATTATTAATTCCTGAACAAATGGTAGGGAATGTTATTCAAAATAGCGGATATATCGGATGTTTTTTCCCCTTTGTAATAAGGACAAATATTTATATTTTTGAAATCAAACTTTAAATTCCTTATATTCAATAAGCAAATGAAGGCAGAAAACAAGATCTGATGATAAGAATTATGATTATTCTTTAATTTTTTCAATTTAAAAGACGATACTTTCTTTTATATTGCAAGTGAGTTTTATTTTAGGGTAAAATCCTTTTTAAGAAACAAAACATTTTTATTTGGTAAATATGTAATATTTTATATAAATATTTTTATTTAAATAAATACCGTCAAACTGATATATTTTTTGAAAAGAACAAGAGACAATGAAGAGTGAGATATATATTTTTATACCAATTTATTAAACCAGAAAGAATGGCCCTTTGTTTAACAGTGAACCTCTACAATGAAATACCTTTAAATTCAAACGCCCCAAAAAATCTCTCTTCATCTGTTATTTTTGTTTGTTTGTTTGTTTTTGTATGAATGAATTATAAGCTATAAAATGCACTTTCGTTTATATTTAGAAAAGCCTAATTGAGAAATATAAAAGAACTAACTTACAAATAAAAAATATTAAATTCATTGATTAGATATTAAAATATGCTATTTTAAAACTTTATTGATACTGACTACTGATTAATTTTAATATATTTCAGTTAATTGATTCTGAAATAAAATTTTTGCTTCATTGTTCTTAGATTGTTTGATAAGAAACATAATCAGCATTCTTAAGTGATTTTAACGTATCTTATCCATAATATCTATGTTGTGTTACATATTATTTTGTTTTGTTTTAGCTTACTTCAAATACTGAATTTTTTTTAATATGAGTGGATTTTCTTGTGCTCTGTTGACACAAAGGATAACACAGGTTTCTAAAAGCATTTTAAAAATCTCCTGATAATATTCTCCACAACGACTTTTGTAAGAAAATAACACAAACTAAAATAACACTGGATGCGCAATATAAATAAATAACATTTGCTCGGTTGACATAAAGGATAACACAGGTTTCTAAAAGCATTTTAGAAATATCCTGATAATATTCTCCAGAACGACTTTTGTAAGAAATAACACAAACTAAAATAACACTGGATGCGCAATATAAATAAATAACATTTGCTCGGTTGACACAAAGGATAACACAGGTTTCTAAAATTATTTTAGAAATCTCTTGATAATATTCTTCAAAACGGTTTTTGTAAGAAAATAACACAAACTAAAATAACACTGGATCCGCAAAATAAATAAATAATATTTGAAAGTTAATTAGTTAGTGATTAAGTGATTGAATGAATATCTATTTAACAATTTTTACCATTTATAACTCATGAATATTTTTATTAGTATAAGATTTTTTAAATAGTGAGTAAATGTAAAAAAAAATCGTAATACATAAATACTTTTTTTATGACCCACATACTATATATGAGCATTTAAAAACCGGTTTTAAGCATTTTTTTACATGTTGCAGCATTCAAAATCTCTGTCCTTTTCGTTACTGGATATTACTAAAACTTTAATAAAAGATGTAACAAAAACTTCATAGAACACTTACCAATAATTATTTCAAAAATATTGTCACTCATACTGATGAAAGAAAGCTTGAATCAGTCGAGTCCTTTATCCATTCATAAAATATCACAATTTATATCCTTTTGAGCTATAAATTAAGAGATGGGATATTTACTTTTCAATTACAGCTTACAGATGAAAATATCCATTTCGCACTGAAAGAAGTTGAAGTTATTCATCTCACACAAAATCGTCTGCAAAATGTTTCTCACAATATCACTTACAAAAATATCGTCTTTTACCTTTTCCACCAGAATTTTCTAATAAATATCATTCCAGGAGATTCTTCAGAGTAAAATCTGTACGTGAAAATGCGAAGTACTTGACTGATTAAGGGCTGTGAACCTATTATTATTTTTTCTTTTGGAACGACTTTCTTCTGTTTGATCTCAGGTAAAGTGTTTATTTATCAGTCAAAGATAGATTTGGCCGTCACGGTATCTCTGTTCACACTATTTCTTCTCCATGATTAGATCTGGAGCAGAAGTCGACGATAACGCCATTTTGAAACTCGATTGTTTCAGACAGAAGTGTAATTTACTGTTACAGAAAACAAGCGACATTTTGAGTTGTGTTTTTAAAGAAGTTTTCTCAAGATAACCGCTTTCATTCACTAAAGGCATGGATACCAAATGTAAATAAAAATAATTAGAATGTTTGTTATTTGAATATCAACAGTCTGTGATAAAATCTGGCTTGAACTCGACTGTTTTGGACCGAAATATGGTTGTTAGAGTGGAAAATAAGACTCTTGAAATCCAAATAACCGTCAACAACTTTTCAAAATTCAGCGATATATTTTTGAAATCACACGTGGACATAGATGCAAAAGCTACACATACAGATACTATCAAAACTTGTTATTTGACAAATGAAAACAAATTATTATGTTATATGATGCATTCGATTGTTTCAGAATTACTGCTACTGAACACAAGTAACAATTTAAATTGTGTTTTAAAAGAGTTTTTATAGATAAATAGATTTTATAGATAACTTTCAAGTTTTGGACCGTGTTCTCGTGCTAAAAGCATGGAAGCCAAACTTGTACTTGTAAATAAGTATCATCAACATTTGTTGCTATTTGAACAGAAAAAGCCTGAGATCAAATCAGTTAGTAACTGAACTGTTTCAGCTAAGAGTGTAATTGCTGTTGTGAAAAACGAGATTTTTCAAACTGAAACAAATATTTTGAAAGATAAATTTTCATTCCTTATGAAATTTTAAAGACTGAGCTGTGACGATGCTAAAGTTACTGGAACAGATAGTAATGAAAATTGTTATTATTTGAAATTGAAAATATAAAAAGACAAAGAATAAGGATAAATTTCCAAAAAGACATAAATCAATAGAAGCAATTTCAATTGGTGTACGCAAATGCAGCATCATCCAGGAAGTTCAGCATCCAATACATTCTGAAACGGGTTCAGGCCTTAGAGGATATTAAATCAGACCTTAAAGTCTTTTTCCTCTACAGAAAACCTATTACAGGTTTGAATCTGCATGGATAAATGGCCTCTGATGAAGTCATCCACTGGATTCTTACTTCTTATCGTTGTCTGCTATTATTTTTGTATTTTAAACTCTTCCACAAACAAAATTACTTTTATTAGTATTTTTATTTATTTTGGTATTATTTGAAAAGTAGATAGGTTGTTTCTGGAAAAAGTATAATTGCTATATAGAAAAAAGATACTATCTATACTATCCTATCAGCGATTTCCATGTTCTGGGAAACTAATAAATTAATTAGCAAAATAAACTGGATGCTCTCGCCATGATTATCTTACAAATAAAGCAAAATAATTAACTTACAAAAATCCTGAAAATAACCTACACAAACAAAGAACTAAAAGATTCTGACTCCATTTATTTATCTAAATTTAACGAGTTCCAAATTTAATTTAATATAAACATTTGAAGAAAAACAATTTAAGCAAACAATTTTAAAAAACATAAAAATAATATAACTTCCTCTATAATCGGAAAAAGAATAAAGCAAAAAGATTTAAAAGCCATAAAATAATATATCATTGCCAAGTCAAGAGGAAAAAGATAAGGAAAATAGTTCTCTTCAAATTAGGTTTTTCAGTCATTTAACCAGCAGAAAACTTTTCAAATTTTCGTAAAGTTTTTGAAAGTTGAACTTGTCATCAATACAGAAATTGTATATAAAAATATAATTGAAAATCGTTGTTCGAAAAACAAATGATTAAACCATTGAAAAATTTACTGTTTCATGTAACATAGCATCTAGCACTGCTAATAGATTTAAGAATTGACAAAGTGTAACTTCAATGACTTTTTACTTCAAATAAATTTACGAAATAAATATTCGTATATGGATTATACGAGTTTTACTCGAAAGTATTGTATTCTAAAAAAACATAGGAAAGGCGCAGTTCGGGTCCGCGCCGTAGATTTTTCGTCAAAACGGCGGGATAAAATCATAAAACAAGTGTTTCGTATTAATATGCAATTAAATTATCAATCTCTTTAATACAATATTTACACAGAGTAGTATAATGGTTTCAGAATAGATAAATCACAAGTTTATCGCATGTAGCAAGGGTCTCTGGTAGCTTGTGATTTATCTATTCTGAAACCATTATACTACTCTGTGTAAATATAATATTAAAGAGATTGATAATTAAATTACATATTAATACGAAACACTTGTTTTATGATTTTATCCCGACGTTTTCACGAAAAAATCGACAGCGCGGACCCGAACTGCGCCTTCCTTAATTTTTTTTAGAGTGGCTTTTGATGGCGCCATCTGTTGACAGTATATAGAACTACATTTCGCGTATGCTCAGTGAGACATTATTTACTACAAACTATTTACTATTACTTACTGATTTTAATATACATAGTTCCCACTTAAATAATGGTCACCCCCTTTTAACTTCAGAAGGGCGGCAGCTATAGTCATGAAAGTAGTTTCTAGGTATATTAAAGCGGTTATGTGCTATTCAATGAGCTCACTTACAGCTCCACCTGGTGGCAAACTTCGAGTAAGCGTTCCTATCTCGAAAACGGTACAAAATAGCTGGAAAATGTCAACAACAAAGTTGTAGAGAGTTATCAATTTAGTACAAGGAGACACCTTGTGCATATTAATACGAAGAACAGAACGCTTAAAATGCATATTTGTTTGTTCTCAATTTCCGAAACTGTGACGTCACAAAACGGGTTAAGAAGAGAACAAAACAATTAATTTTCACAAGATGGATTTATTTTCGGTGTTTAAAGTGTACTCCGTCATCTACAATGCAGATTTGAGCCCTTGTTTGAATTTCACTTAGCACACGTTTTAGCATATAGTTGGTGCGCTAGCACAAGCAACAGTAATACGTCATCAAAAGTTCTGCAATGTAGGCGAACATTTTCTCCTTTTGTTCGTGTCATGTGACATTACAATTCCGGAAAATACGAAGAAGCAAATGCACTTTTTCAGCATTGTGTTCTTCGTATTAATATGCACAAGGAGTCTTTTTGCACTAAATCGATAACGCTGTACCAATCTGTAATTGATATTTTCCCTCTATTTTGTACCGTTTACCATTTTTGTACCGGAACGCTAACTCCGGAGTTTCCCACCAGATGGAGCTGTAACTGAGCTCATTAAATAGCACATAACAGCTTTAATATACCTAGACACTACTTTCATGACTATAGCTGTCGTCCTTCTGAAGTTAAGAGGGGGTGACCCTTGTTTAAGTGGGAACCCTGTATATTAAAATCATCCGACGTTGATAAAAAAATGGTTTATAATTAATTTACTCTCGTATGTATGAAAATAAATAATATTGTTTGCTTACCGTTTGAATTTTCTTGTAAATAATGTAATAATCCGAAACTGAATTCAATATTATATAATCGCAATAGCATATCATGTAATCCATAAGCATAATATCCAATATCATATTATCGCAGTTTAAAGAATTATTGTTTTGAGGAGGTAGTATTATCCAGCATTGTTTTCTTTTTACAGAGTTAATGTTAAAAATTAGCCAAACTTTTTTTTTTATCAACAAAGCATGAAATAGACCATTTCTGTTAAAATATAAACTCGTTTTTCCTTGCGGTGAAATTCACAGTTTGGGGATTTTGCTTGAAAAATTAAGCCGATCAGCGACACAAGTTAGTAAAAATTATTCCATTAATGTATTTTTTAGCTCAAAATTTATTTATTAAACATTTACTTTAAGTTTTAGTAATAGAAATTGTCAAATTCATAACATGAGTATAAATAGCTTATTTGAAAACTTTGGAAATGCGACAGAAAATATAGAAGACTATTAAATAAATAAGCATTAAAAATAAATTTGCCATTCTCATTTCTGAAGATTTTTAGAACTTCAAAGTCTCCGTGTCGAATCGAAACATTAATTTTTGTCACTCTTTTTTTAGATTTCACATTTTACAATTAAGTTTACTGAGTTGAATGCTAAAATTGGTACAAAAAAAATATAGAGCTTAAAATCATCCCAAACTCCTGTTATCATAAACATAAAATAACCATCTATATATAGTGTAATTTCAAAAGTCCTTGGACTTACTTTGAAAGTAGATAGGTATACAGAGTCATGCCACTTTTACATTAGAATATGGGATCACAAAACTGAAAGGGCGAGAGCTACAGGATATTCTCTGCCAGTGTAAGAATTAAGTAAGTAAAAGAAAAGGATTTAGCAGATAAAGTGTACAACACAGGTTTAATGAAACACATATTCGCAAAAGGACAATAATACAGTTGTATAAAGAAGAGCATAACAATTCGTACGGAGCAAGAAAGATAGTAAAAATTACGTAAGTAAACAGAAAAGGATTTAGCAGATAAAGTGTACAACACAGGTTTAATGAAACACATATTCGCAAAAGGACAATAATACAGTTGTATAAAGAAGAGAATAACAAGTCGTACGGAGCAAAAAAGATAGTAAGAATTACGTAAGTAACAGAAAAGGATTTAGCAGATAAAGTGTACAACACAGGTTTAATGAAACACATATTCGCAAAAGGACAATAATACAGTTGTATAAAGAAGAGCATTACAAGTCCTACGGAGCAAGACAGATACAAAGCAAATAAGAGCCAGCATCAATAACGAACCTTAGGAATACTTAAAGTAAATGTACAAATGCAGGGCCGGCCCGAACAAAAGCGATGCCTGGTGCAAAGTTGATTTGCGGGGCCTTGAAACTAATTTCGTATAACAACATAATAATTTATTGCATTTTCCTAATTATGACGCTGCACAAATTGGTATATTAAGGACTTAAGAAATACGTTAAAATGGTAATTAATTAGATTATTTGATTTATGAATTATTTTTGGTGGTATTTGAAAGAGTGAACAACGTGGCATCTTTGTATTTTGAGGAGAGTAACTATCCAGTCTTCGTTGGTGATGTTTCTCATTCTTTAATTTTCTTAAATAATTTCAGAAAAACTTCTGCTATTTTTATCATTCGGAAAATCGTAGTTTTTTTACTTATGTCACACTAATTTGTATGGGAGCCGTTCTAAATTTATCATTTATTGTTTCAGGCCAAATACCAGGATCATTAATATCGATATTTTGTTTTCAACTCTTTGTTGATCCTGTTTTCGGACTAATTCATGTTGTTCTTAATTCGATGCTGAAAAAAAATCCACCGTCTACAGATTTCCCTCTGCTTCCTAATTATCTTAATGAACACTTGAAATGTGCACATATACGATTCCTACTTCTTCTTTCTTTTTTTAATATTTTAATCCGTATTTATGTATATTCCGATTAAAATAAAAAATAAGAAGTCATTTTTAATTAGCAAAATCAGTTAGCTGTGCGGGGCCTTTAGAAAACGTTGGGCCTAGTGCGGTCGCACCGTTCGCACCCCCTTCCGGCCGGCCCTGTTCAAATGGCTTGTCGGTCGAAGCGATACACGCTTCGTATGATGTTATCCATGCAACTGTGTTGTTGTGCTATTAGGAATTTATATTCCATTAAACCTGCGTTGTACATATTATTTGGGTGTATCCTTTTCCTTTATTCATCCTGTATACAAAAGGTGAAAACCATCAACAGTTTTTAAGCTATAGAAATCCAAATTTCAGAATAGAATTTCTACAAATATTTCTTAGAAATGCTATGCAGCACAAAGCAGGTTTTAGTGAAGGTTTCGTGATGATTAAATAAGTAGTTAAGTTTTTATTAATCAAAAAATACATTTCTATGGATAATTTTTTTTAGTGCTGCCATTCCTATTAAATAAAAGTAATTCAGATATTTTAAATCATTTTATTTATTTGTCTTAGAGTTGCCAGTCGCTATGTTTAATTTAATATTGTATTATTTTTTAAACATTTTTAATAACTTATGGTAAAAATGGTTTTTAGAAATCGTTCGGAATAATCTGTAATTTTTTGAGAAACTATGAGATTTAAAAATCGTTCGATGCAACTGATATTCTCACTTAAATTAAAAATAAATTTGCGGCCCATAAGAAGATTTTGTCTATTATAATATTTGATATTAAAGCATTTTTACATTAAAAATTTTATCCAAAAATTGACTTGAAAATATTTCCACAACGAGTAACGCCTAGCGTATATAAAACAGTACATAATGTATTTATGTAATGCAACAATTCTATATATAACTTTTTCAATCGCTAGATGGCAGCACGACCAGTCATGCTCTTGAGGAGAGATGTTAGTTGCAGGTCTTTACGTCTACAAGATTGTGTGCATCTCTTCTGATTCAGTAAATATTTTCATTTTGATTTTAAAATAAGATCAACATTAATTTTGTTAAATTTATGTACAAATACGTAGTTCTTAACTAACTCTCGGCTGCTAAAAAAGCTAAAACTGAAAAACAAAGCGATTTGTAAAAAAGAAAGGAGATTCAAATCTCTATTTCGAAGCATCGTAGCATAATGTTTTAGGCTCCATTAGTACGTCTTTATATTATTTTGTAAAAATGTACTGTTACTTATAAGTCAACAATAAGACACACACACAAAATATATTTTGATATCGTCGCAACGCGCATGTGTTTATTTATGCAGCATCTAAAACAACGAAAAGTATTATTGCAAAATATAATTAAAAATATTTTTAAAAATTAATTAAAATTACACAAAAAATTATACGGAAATAAAATTTGTATCACTTAAAAACATTTTTTTCCCTTTTTGGTAATTAGTATTTCGATTAAGATAATGTAAAAATGATTTTTATGCTATAATAAGCTCAGTTATTTAGGAAAAACGTTAAAATTTCGATTAATACTTAATCAAAAATCTAATTAAAATTTTGAAAAAGGTTCTCACTCAATCTTCTTCGTAGAAGAGTATGGCCTACAAATGATGCGTCCTGTACAGTTTTAAGGTCACTGATATTACAGACGCCATAGAAGAGCCTGGTTGTCTGAAGTTACGCGTGAAATCTTCCAGAATTGCTCATACCACATTTCCCTCAGACGAGCACAAATAATAAATGCTCACTCTTCTATTGTCGGCATTTTACAAAATTATTTGCAAAAAGAATGTAGGACCGGTATTATTTTTTTCAACCTCCGATAGAGCATAAAATAAAGACAAGTATGAATAAGAAAATGGTTATTACTAGGAGCCAAGTACAAGCAAAGTTGATTTTCGACATGAGGGGTGGCGCCAGTGGGTGGTTCTGGGGTGCCAGGGCCCCCTATTGGGGATGCTATACCCCTCGGGGGACAAATTTTTGTACCCAGTTAACGCAACGGGCTATCCAACTAGTAGATAAATAAGGATCCGGCGAAAATTTGAGTGGATCATCATTCATCCCTCCCCTCGTACAGCAGGTCGGGGATAATCTGTCTGCCCGTTGTGCGAACTCTAACGCCTGTCCTGTCCGACATAGTAACCGCGAAGATTGAAGCATTTGTCATTTCCGTAAACAAGTTTTCCAATACCCTCTTGATGGAAGTTTACCGCCAGCGTGTTGATATAGGTCTTCTTTGCGTCTTGAAGGTCTTCATTTGTGCGGAATCGCTGCCCTCCCAGTCCTGTCTTCAGCTTTCGAAAAAGATTAAAGACAACTCTGTCTCTCTCAGGAACCGTTTGGTCAATTGGTCAACTCTGTTCACAAGGTCGACAAAAGCGATAGACGCCATTGTCCATGTCCATCATTGACATCAGTTCGGCTATCTTTACATTTCCTACACCATTCTTGCACAACACCATCTTTAATAAAGTATACTCTGTAAACGCGGCTCATTCTGCGATGAATTTCTGCTGCGCTGTTTCCTTCTGCCTGTAGAAAATGAATGACGTTGCGCTATGCGCACTTGGCGGGAAAGTCACCCTATTAGCACAAGATGCTCTACAGCATTCACACGATATTTTTACGCTGTTGTGCGGCATTCAGAATATCGTAGCAACATCCTGAGGATATCGTAAAATATCTTGTGCTAATAGAGCAGTCATGCAGGTGGGGCCGGCCCGAACGAAAGCGGGGCCTGCTGCAAAGTTGATTTTCGGGGCCTTGACACTAATTTCGTAAAACAAAATTATTGCATTAGGATTTTATGATTAGGATTGTTTTCACGGATGTCATACGGTGTAATTGGAGTATCGCGATTTTAATTTTTCAATAACTGTTAATTATATATTTCGTCAGTTTGTTAGACATTTTCGGTTTTTAAAAATGCTGCAACGGAGTTCCTCCCGTTTTCGGCAATTTTCTTTCTTTTTCTATGTTTTTCTTAAATTTATCAGATCCACACATGTGTTTCCTTCTGGCATCTCTGTCTCTAGTCACATTCCGAAATTGTCCAAAAATAATATAAAAAAATTAAGATAAATTTTTAGTAGTATGATTACAACAAACAAAAATGAAATATATTATTTAATAATTTTCAGTAATATATTATGTTAAGCATTTGTCAAATGAGAATATTTTATTTATTTCCCCACCAAAGTATGATGTGCTATCATCCGTTACAACGCAAGCATAATGAAACGTATTGTTTTTACTTTTCTTACTCTGTTTTGGCTATGTAGTGAGATTGAAGGCCCCCAACCGTGCCTTTGATTGGTGGACGTGAGATGTGCACATATCGCGGGATTATATTCAAAAGTATGAATATTAGGATTAAAAATAAAAAATGACAAGGTATTTTTACTTTGCAAAATCAGTCAGCTGCGTGGGGCCTTTAGAAAACGCGGGGCTTAGTGCGGTCGCATCGTTTGCACCGCCCTCCGGCCGGCCCTGCATGCAGGCCTTGTTGCGGGTCCTCCAGCTCAGCTCCAACTAATGCGTTACTCTCGACAGTTGCATAACGTTATGGTAGGAAAGTTTCTCAGTAGAGCAATGCGCAGTTTCTTCTTCTATATCATGGCTGGTCACTTACCGGTGCGATCGAAGGTTGGAAAAAAACACACTTCGTAATCAAAATGCATAGAGACTTAATATGTTCTGGTGTGTAGTTTGTCGGCAATATTGGAAATTCAAATAAAGAGAATAATTATTTAAAAACTGCTTGTTAGTGATTATTTAATGAATAAAATTTCTTTTTAATATGATAATTTCTAATAATTATTTTATTAGGAATTTTAAAAAGAATCTTTCTTAATATGAATTTTCTCCTAAAATATATTTTTATTCTTTTGCTTTTATTTTTCTTTAAATATTAGATGAACCGAGTAACTATTATCTATTAAGCTTCTCAATTTTTTGTTTTGCACATCATTTTTTAGAAATTTTTTTGAGTCTTGGTGATATTCTGGTTTTTGTAATTTTTCAAATCCGGGAATTCTTTAACTCACTAATGATTTTGCTAGGTTTACAGTTCCATTGATGTATTTTTTGCATTTAATGAAATCAATATTTTAATTGTTTATTTAATTTTGACCAAATTTAATTTAATAACTAGTTTTAATGTAATGACTTAACGAATTTAATTTATTAGCCAGATTATATTAAGAACAACTGAGTTTTATAGTAATCATATTATTTAATTTTAATTTTATTAATATTATTTGATAATAAAGAAGTTTTCAATTCAGTAGTTATAACCTAATATCTGAATTTCGCGTGCATACAAATTATCAAAAGAATTTAAGTACGTTTGGCATGTAGGGTCAAGTGTCCCTAAACTTAGGGATACTTGACCCTACACGATTTCATGTTTTTTTTATTTTATGATTAAATAAGATATAAATTTAGCATAAGTATATATCTCATTCTTAAAACCAAATAGTTTTATAATGCTAACAATTCAAATAATCGAGAAATATAAGAAAAAGTAAAAGTAGGGTCAAGTATACCAAGATTCCCCTACTGTTTGCTTATTAAAATTACTTATTTATTAATTGAAATGACTTTCAATTAATGACATTTTATTGCAATTTATATCACTTTATTTATTTAAATCATTTATTCATTTATTACTAGCCGCCTTCGGCTACCAGCTTGCTCGCCGGGAATACTGGTTTTGTTTAAGTTCACTTGAATCCGTTATGCATAATTTGATATTCATGGTTCCCTTAACAAAAATTTTTTAACTTCCTAATTTACTTAATATCTTTGAGGACTTTATTTACAGATTTCACAAAGAAATTTGATGCATAAAAAATTAAGTAATAAATATTTGTATAAATATATCTCTCATAAATATTTGTATTAATATATCTCTCATAAATATTTTGTATAAACAATGAAAACGGTTTGAATTTCATTGCAACAATTAAAAGTACTGTTGTAAATTATGCATAAAAATAGCTTTAGAAAATTGCTAAAATTAGGAATAAATCGGGTGACAATTACAATGATATCATTGAAAAGATTTTTTTTTTAAATTTTAAGGTGGTGTAAAAATTATTTTTGTGCTATAATAATTTCGAATGTTATCATCAAAGAGCTCAAACATTTTCTTTAATTTTTAATTAATTAAATTTCTAACTAAAATTTCGAAAAAATCGCTCCAAGGTGTACATTCCCACCCTCCAAAGTATATTTGTGTCAAAATTTGCATATCTAGGTCTAGTGGTCTACCCTGTACAGCTCCAATACGCGCACAGAAATATAGAATCACACTAGTTCTCCTTTATTATTAGTAGAGATGTATTAAAACTGACACATATTAAAAATGAATATTTACTGGCATTTTTAGTTTTAAAATTGACGTTTTTTTTCTTGCTGTGTTCATTTTTACACCCAGTTTTTCTTAACTCGAATTTTTGGATAAATGGAATTTTTATTATGGTCCTGATAGCATCAAATTAGCCAAGTTCCATTCCAAACCAAGATTTCACCGAAATCTCTGCTAAATTTAATTAATGCTTCACCTTTTTAAAAGAGTAAAACTGCTCAAGATGTTAATTCACAAATCACTCAACAGAAAGTAGTTTTAATAGAAAAAATAACTCTTGTACAAAACTGAAAATAAACATTTATTTTACAAACGCATTATTCATGAATTTTTACATCGGAACTGAAACTTGAATGAAAAATGCCACGTTCACAATTCTTAAAGCAAAAATATAAATACAGCGATGCGTACTTTACCAGTGCTGTCAATTGTGAGAACCCAACAATTTGTGAAGGATTTGTAAGAACTTACTTCGTCTATTTTATCTTGTTTTTTAAATATAAATACAGCGATGCGTGCTTTAACAGTGCTGTCAATTGAGAGAACCCAACAATTTGTGAAGGATCTGTAAGAATTTACTTCGTCTATTTTGTCCTGTTTTTTAAAATCACCTTCGTCCATTTTAAATAAGCCACCCGATTAGCATCACTCACAATTCCGCCGTTTGTGTCACGTTATTCGCAGAAACCCAAACCTAAATAATCCTCTCAAGACCGAGATTCACTGTCCGAGGTTAATCTTGCTTACCGTCTGCACCATAAGCACACAGGCAGATGAACCAACAGATGCAACTAGATCGTTTCACAGATGGTCAATGCAATTCAATACTTCAAAAACACAGCAGAAAAACCCCACTCAAACTGCCTAACGGTAGACTTTAAAAGAATGAGACATCAGGACAGATAGCTATCAGTCTGCATACAATGAATAAGAATCACTGCCTGTGATTACACGTTCGATGAACAATGAGCTGACCTCCACAGCCTGTGTCTGGCTGATTGCTTGTCGCAAATACTATAATCCAGAGATTTTGCATTTTATCAGTATGGGCATCGTGATAATTTTGAGGCAAACATGCCGTTCGCATTCCTTTGGCCACATAAGACTCTGTAACCGTGTTCTACAGCCCGAGGCTTTGTATCTCCGTGGAATATCAAGTATTCGGAGAGGGTGACTTCCAAAAATAGTCGTCTGGTCTTCAAAATTTTGTTTTTTGATACCTTGTTCGCAGTGTTCTTGTTGTAAAGGAATGCATTATAGTCTCAGCTATCTGACATATCCGAGTATTGTCTCTGTGGGATGGTGAAACTCTAAGATAATAGGGAAAGAAAAAGATGGAACCATATGCATGCAAAATATTCTGCACCATGTGTTAAACTGCCTGACATACTGTATTTCAAGATAAGAGTGAAGTTATATTACCAACAAGCGAACAATTTAGGCTAGGAATGTGAAAAAATTTTTAAGGACGGGGCAAAAAAAGGCCAATATAATTTGCCATAAAATTCAGTAAGGATGTTAATTCGGTGAAAGAAGAAGTTGTTCCATAAAGTATTTCATCATTTGGTTCAAATGGGGGTGTAATGATTATGCTATTATTATAAATTACCGTGCAATTATTTTAAAATTTGCAACAGGCTTGACAGAATTTCTAAAGGGGCTATAGTTTGTCCATTACTGATCTAGACCATCTTACGAAAAATAAGTATAAGTATTTAAGCAAAAACTTAATCACGCTTTTAATATTGTACTATTTTGTAGAAAATAATTTTTCTTATCAAAAATCTCGAGGTGAAAGCAAAAATAGTTAGAATTTGAGACACTGATAGAAATGCTCTATGTAAATTGCAATTTTAATCATTATATTTTAGTTTTCAATAAATATTTAAAGATGTTCTTTCTTTTCTTTTGATATTCATTGGGGCTTAATTTACTTTATCGTATTGTTTCAGCGTTTTACGTTTTTACGATTTTTGCTTTGCTCTCCATAATTCTGATTAAAAAAATATTTTTTACATTAATAAAAATATTTTTTATAAAGTTTTTAAAATTTTTGCTACTTTCTAGCAGCAAAAATTTTCTTACTAGCTTTAGTCTTTAATATACTTCCTAATTTATTTTCATAAATATTATGGTAATATTTATAATAATAATATTTGTAATTAATTTTCCTCAAATCCCCTTCCAGATGGTGCCTCTGGCACTAAATCGAAACCTAATAAAATTAAGCGATTAACTAATCATTAAAATCCGAAAATATTAAAATATTGAATTGTCATCGAGAATACACAACTGTACGGAATTTTAGAACTCTAGCAGATCAGAAAATAAGTGCGAAATCTTTCACAAAATTCCGTCTTTATAAATATGAAACAAGTCGAGTTAAATGAAGTTGATCATCAAAATATGTCTCTCTTCCCCTGTAACATAACGCCTTTACTCATAGCCTTGTTCAGATATTCAAGATTCAGTGGAATTAGAACCACCATCAATGGAAATCTTTTAAAAGTATCCAAAACCACCTTTCTTCTGGTGGTTTGTAATTGAAGCTTTTCTCATTTTGGAATTATGTAGATTTCCGGCAGTAATTCGAGGGCTTTAATCTGAAAACCAGCGGGAGTGGTCTCCCCTAAACTTTCTCGTATACTCCTAACACATGTAGAGAAAACTAGAATAATAAAAGACGTCAAATAAACTTCCGTCGCAAGTAAACCAAAGTTGGAACCACGCGTGGTTTGTGAAGGATCAAAACAAATTCAAATCCTCTGCTCATTCTTTTACGCAACAAGACCTGGCGAGACTCCCTAAATGTTTGCTTCCTTACAAAATCACTCCAGAATTTGTTTTTGGCAAACTGCCAAGTTTCGGAGCGTCCCTTCCTTGCACAGGCATTGCCACTAGTAGGCATGCGCAGGGAGTTAGTTTCAAAACTGAACAAGTATGCGATTATACAGACCGACAGACAGTCAACCCTTTGACGGATTTGGCTCAAAATTTTATACGGACCTACATTCATGACGATAAAACTGTGTATAAAATTTTATCCATCTGGCTTTTCAAGTTTTTGAGTTATAGCGTTCGCATGACCCCGAACATACAGACAGACAGACTTCCCGTTGACGGATTTTGTCCAAAATTTGATAGAAACCTACAAATTATGTTTAAAGACCACATACCAAATTTCATCCCCGTAGCTCTAATAGTTTTCGAGTTATCGTGTTCACAGACACACACACAGACACACATACAGACACACACACAGACAGACATAATTCCAAAATTGTGTTTTTCGGAATCAGGGAGGTCTAAAACGTGGAGATTCGTCAAAATCTCGAGTTCGAATTTTTTGACGATTACAATACTTTCTCTTTGAGAAAGTAAAAAAAATGTCATGTGAATATTCAAAAAATTATCTATTCAATCATGTTTATTTGACTGTCAAGCTATTTTACTTTCTCGTATACGAAGCATAAAAAGAGAAAGAATTAAAATCGTCAAAAAATTCGAACTCTATATTTTGATGAATCTCCACTTTTTAGACCTCCCTGAGTCCGAAAAACACAATTTTAAAATTTTGTCTGTCTGTCTGTGAACATGATAATTCTAAAACTGTTAAAGCTAGAGAGATGAAATTTGGTACGTGATCTTTACACATAATTTCAACGTTTCTATCAAATTTTGGACAAAATACGACCACGAGAAGTCTCTCGGTCTGTCTGTCCGTCTATCCATGCTCATATAAACACTATAACTCAAAAACTTCAATAGCTAGATGCATAAAATTTGGTTCACAGATTTATCATCAGGAATGTAGGTCCGTATAAAAGTTTGGGCCAAATCCGTCACAGGGTTAACTGTCTGTCGGTCTGTTTAATCGCGTGTTTGTGAACACGATAACTCCTTAACACAATGGCTTAGATAAATTAAATTTGGTAAATGGCCTTCTAACCTTAATTGCAGATCTGTGTCCAATTTTTGTTACAATGGGTTAAAAAACAGGCGTTCAAATTGCATATTCAATTTTCTTACTATGACACAAATCCATTCTGCGCCTTGGCGAGCGCTTGGCGATATTCATGACCTTGGCGCGCGCTAAGGGAAACTCGTGGATAGTCATGGCATTCTGGGTTACAGAAGCTTCGCATTTTTTATACACACGGGGGGAGGGCACATGACACCTTTTTGGGAAGTATACGAGAAAGTTTACGGAAGACCACTCCCGCCTGTTATTCCCTTTCCTTCAATATTTGAAACAAGTCATCTTATTTCTGGCCTCATTAACGTGAATACAAATAAATGTATTTAATATTTTCATTAATAGCAGTGATAATACGCGTAAACATGAAAACGATTTCTAAAAATGTATTACACATTTCCTTGGAGTTGAGTGCCAAAACACATGCTAGGAATATCTTTGCGAATAAAGTGCTTTTTTACGCACGCTCATACTATCATACTCATGAAAATCGAGTATGTTATATAGAAAAGAACCTCTTCTCCTCAAAATATGATATGCGCGTACAATCTTAGTTTAAGCACTGCATGACGAATTTCCACTATCTTGTTTGATGCAGAACTGCAATTTAGGTATAAAGACCACGTGCGAAATTTCACCTATCTAGCTCATTCAATTTTTGAGGTATCGCGCTCATATACACGACGACAGAAAGAAAGACACAGTAAAAAGGTCTAAAACTTTAAAATTCTTAAAATTTTGTCTTTTTTTTTGACGATCACGATACTTATATATGTACTTCACATACGAAAAAGTAGATATTACAATTTTCATCATTTAAATGCTTTGGAATTACAGCAGGAATTTATTTATTCAATTTCTTAGCGATAAAAATGCTTTAAAGAAAAATGTGCTATAGATTAATTCTTAAAAGGCTTTCGCCATTTTGGAGGAAAATGAGAATGAGATTAAGCTAATTTAAATATGAATGATGAGCTTTTCTTTATTGTTAAGCCTGCTTAAAAATAATGGGATTTCCTCAAAATATGGCTTTAAACGGAAAATAAATTGACTTCGGTCTTTTCCTCTGGTAGCTTCATTTTCATTTTCTTCAAACAGAATTGTACTCGCTGATAATAATTGTAGAACTTAGGATAGCAGTTATGTACTGGAACAATAATTGTTAGCAAAGACAAATATATATAAAAACTTAATAATTTATTCTTTAAATTCGACGGAAATATGTTGAAATACGTTAACTAATTTATTATTTTAATATATCAGTTAAAATAAATTTGTTGACAAAACAAAAAACTGTTTGACACCTTTTAAAATCAGCAACATTACATTTTCCGAACATTAAAAAAAATGTATCGTTATGTACATTTACATTACATATCTCCATACATATTTTTTTCAGTGTAATAAATATATTCAAACTATAGTCACTTCTGTTATGTTGTTCCTAAAAAGTATTTTCAGTATTACAAATGTTTTTAGCAACATTATGACGGAAATGAATTATATGAAATATTCAGATTCAAAACTTTTGAATGAGAATATTTTAATCCATTTCATGAACTAGGAATTATCCTGGTTTCACATTCTCGCATACAATGCAATTATGTATACAGAATTATTACAATCGTCAAAATATGCCAGATTGAAATCTCCATGATTTAGAGCTCTCTTAGTCCAAAAAAAATATTTTTAAAATTATGTCTGTGTGTGTCTATCTTTCTGTGTGTATGTGGAAACAGTTACTCAGACACCAGTAAGCTAGATAGTTAAAATTCCACATATGGTTTTATCACCAAAAGTGATTATTTCCTTCAAATTGGGAACCAAATCTGTCAAAGGGTTGATTGTCTATCGGTCTGTCTGCTGCGTGCATGTAACATTGATAAATCAGATACGCAATAAGCTACATAAATTAATTTTAATATGTGATCTTTAAATCACAATTATATATCAGTGTCAAATTTTGTATCAAACCGCGTTCAAAGGGAACATGTGCCGTTCCAAAATGCATACTTAATTCTCTGCATTATTCTACGAAGCACAACAAAAAATTGTGTTAAAAATATTACTAGAATGTCGAGGGCAGAGCACGCCCTATGTAGAAAGAGAAATGCGAAATGTTTTTACAGTTAGATTGCATTTACATAGAACCGACCTAAATTAAAAATTGGTATTGTCCGATCCTGTAATTTTTTACAGAAATTTCTGTTTGTATGCAGTGCATTTTTATAGTAGCTTAAACGTGTAGCTTAAAAACGGGATTAATAAAAGTGAACTAAACTTAATCCCTCAACACTTTAATTTGCTGATTCATTTAATTGGAAAACTCATTATATTTTAGATTGTTGTTTTTATTCCGCAAAGAGGTCACAATAAACTTGACATGATATTGAGAATTCCACGTAATTATTTTGTCTTTTCTCTATATCATATATAGAAAGAAAGATATGTGATCGACAAAAAAAAAAAAAAAAATGACGGGAGGCTGACTTTTTCAAACAGCCGCTGATGTTAAAGGCGTAAGACTACTTTACTGGCGTGACTCTTTTTCAATTTCAAATTTTTTTTGCAACTGCTATTGTTACATTTTATCTCTAAAATAAGACATTAGTTATGTTTTTAGCATATGTATTTACCGAGATCTAGAGGATCTCCCATACAACGTTTTTTGTGGCGTTTTGGCGTGTGAATCAATTTCCTTCCTGAGACCCCAATGGGAGGAACGTAGCCCTACGTTAAAACTCAACCTCGAGATTTTGATGAATTTCCAAGTTATAAATTTCCCTGAATCCGAAAAAAAAGCATTTTTGGAATTATGTCTGTCTGTGAACAAGATCTAGGCGAATGAAATTTACCATGGTTTCTTTTCACCAAAATTGTAGACTTTTATCAAATTTTACACAAAAGCATTCAGTGAAAAGTCCGTCCGTCCGTGTGTATACGAGCACAATTACTCGAAAACTCAAAATGGATAAAATTTGAGCCACGGTTATCCAGAACATCACCAAAATTGTAGAACTATTTTATCACCAAATCTATTATTGGTTCTGTCCATGTGTATGTGAATGCATTAACTCACAGACACAGCAAGCTAGATGGATTGATTTTAGTTTGTGATATTTTTATACCAAAACTTGTGACGAATTCTTTGTGAAATTTCGTAGGAAATCTGTGGAAGGTAGACTGACTAGCTCTTTATCTGCGAATGAGTGACCACGATAACTCAAAAATGCTAAGCTCTAGATTAAGTGTTTCCCAACGTGGGGCCCACGCTAGACAGGGGGACAATTCGAATATGAAAGAAAAGAAAGAAATCGGCTGGACGGGGAGACATGAAACTGAAGCTAACTAAATTGGAACCTAACAATAAAATCACTTTGCAGCAAGCATCAAGCGTAAAGGATGTCACTAAATTTCAATAAAATAATTAATAATATAGAAAAATCTTTTATTAAAATCATTTCGTACTTGAATTTCAGTTCTCCATTATATGTTTTGAAAATTTACTTACTATGTTTCTCAACAATATCCTACTGATTTCTTCCTAAAACCTATCATTTAAGTTTCTTCAGTTTTACAATTCAATTTTTGAATATGAAAAATTACGTATAATATAATTTTATATTATACGTAATTTTTCATATTCAAAAAAATTGTGTATAATATAAAATTATACGTAATTTCCTTTACTATATATTATTAATATAACATAATTTTAGAAAGGCTTAGGTGGAGCATGGCACAAAAAAAGCTCGGGAAACACTGCTCTAAAGAAATGAAATTCGGTAAGAAATCTTGCTGCAAATTGTACATTTCTATCAAATTTTCGACGAATTCTGTTAACTAGAAGAGGTACTGTTCCAAAATGGATGCTCAATTCTCTTCACTTTTCAACGAAACTAAACACAAAATGCGTTATATTGCGAAAATACATGAGAAAATCGAGGTCAGGTTATTGTTCCAATGAAATAATTTCAATGATTTAATTTTAGTTTAGGAAATTAAAAACATTATATTTCATTGTATGACACGTCTAAACCTGTCAAGTAGTTAAATTATATATTGCCTTGTTACTTTCTATGTACACTCTTTTACTTATTCGTATAATCAATTTGAAACGACGTTTTAACTGAAAAGCTTAATGTGAGAATATTTCATATCGTCTGTCTGAAAATAGAGGTAGTTGGAAAAATGTTGGCCAGAGGTGGCGCCAGTGGAGGATCCGGGAGGACCAGGGCCCCTTGTCGGGAATGCTATGTCCCCGTCGGGGCGATTTTTGTACTCAGTTCACGCAACGGGCTATTCAACTAATAGATACATAAAGTTCGGGCGAAAATTTGAGAGGGTCATCATTACAACCCTCCCTTTGCACAGCAAATCGGCCCCCCCCCTGTCGGGGAGACCCAGCCCCTCCGTCGGAAGAACTCTAACGCCACTCCTGATGTTGCGTTGTTATTTGTTGAATAATGATAGTTACGATTGACTTAATTGTAGTTCAAAAATATGGTCATTCGATGCAAGGTTCATCAAAGCCCATCAAGGGGTTAAAAACACCTCAAGGATATTATATAGAACACCACACCTAAAATCACAAAAAGACAGTAACAACCCCATTAAAACCCCGACGCTCATAAAAGGCAAGTATTGTCCTATAGAACGCAAAATATAACCCCGTCTCTTATTTAGCGCTCACCTCATCTTCCGAGTAAAAGCACCGGAACTCTGGCAATACGAGGAATCGTCTGCAAAAAATAATTACAGGGGCGCCTCTCCCCCTCGTAATTCATAATTAATGCGGATCTGTTCGGTTTGACCGGAATTCGCGGTGAATGGAAAGGATTTACGGTTCGCTGCGGATTTGCGAGCGAGAGGAAAAAAGGAATTATGGGTACGGAAGCAGACGATAAAATTCCCGTGTTTATTATTTCACTTCCAATGAAATCAATCGATGGGAAATATTGTCGTTTGGTGGTGTTTATGGTTGATTAAAAGCTTTGATACGTCACATCGGAAGACTTTTTATTCTCAGGCTAAGTTTATACGGGATCATCGAAAAGTTAGGATTGCAAACTCGTATTGCGCAAAATAATAAACACATATGCCCACAAATTTTGCGCTAAATTATTAATAAAACTACAAAGCTTTATATCAATTTCATTACATTTCAATATGTGAACCAGTAGTCGCTCTATAGACGTCAAGAAGATTGCCACCCTCCTTCCATATCTTGCGTGTGGTGGAGCTTAGGAATTACAGTTTCGTTTTCAGATATTGTTCGACGATTCAGATGGCTGCTAATGTTCCCAGTAGAATTCCATATGG
>BGPR01012029.1:0-11107 GCA_013235015.1 Araneus ventricosus
AGAAATTATTAACTGAAAGTCCAGTATTAAGCATTTTCCAGCAAGGGAAAACAACCGAATTGCACACGGACGCAAGCCAGCAAGGGTACGGAGCCGTCCTACTCCAAGAAGCGGAAGATGGAAAATTGCATCCTGTTCAATACATGTCTAAGAAAACTACTCCCGCAGAGGAGAAGTATAGCAGCTATGAACTTGAAGTTCTCGCTGTTGTCAACGCTTTAAGGAAATTTCGCACCTACCTAATGGGGAATTATTTCAAAATCATAACGGACTGTTCAGCCTTTCAAAGGACTATGGACAAAAAGGATTTAGTTACTCGTATAGCGAGATGGGCATTATTGTTGGAAGAGTTTGATTATGAAATTGTCCATCGTTCCGGCCAGCGAATGCAACATGTGGACGCCCTTAGTAGGTATCCGGTCGCCATAATTACGAGCGATACTCTAACCGCAAGGGTAAAAAGGGGACAACAAGAAGATGAATACACGCAGAGTTTAAGATCAATGATTGGATCAAACAACGATTCAGACTTTTTCGATAAAAACGAAATACTCTACAAATATGTTGATGGTCGCGAATTAATAGTTGTACCAAGAGATATGCAAACTAAAATAATAAAGTTAGCTCATGAGAAAGGACATTTCTCCGCTGCCAAAACGTAAGGAGTTGTCAAACAGGAATTCTTCATACCTAATTTCAGTAAACAAGTACAAAATGTAATTGTCAACTGTGTGCCATGTATTTTTACCAACAAAAAGAGCGGAAAGAAAGATGGATTTCTCAACTCCATTCCTAAAGAAGATGTGCCATTAAGTACTTATCACGTTGATTTCATCGGACCTTTGCCTTCTACCAACAAAAAATACCAGCATATCCTCACAATAGTGGATGCTTTCACCAAATTTACTTCGCTTTATCCCGTTAGATCTACTTCCGCAGAAGATGCTTTGGATAAGTTAAAAGTACAACAAAAGACTTTCGGTAATCCCAAAAGAATAACAACAGACAGACTGCTCTCACCTCTCTCTTACTCTGCTTTCACCTCTAAAGCATTTGGAGATTATTGTACTAATGAAAACATCCAGCATTTTCAAATCACCACCGGAGTACCCCGAGGAAATGGCCAAGTCGAGAGAATACACCGAACTCTTATTCCCGTTTTGACCAAACTGTCAATTGCAGACTCAAATAGTGGTTCAAGTTCGTAGACCCACTTCAAAGAATTCTAAATAGTACATTCAACGTAGTACTAAGTGGTCTCCGTTTGAATTGTTAATTGGTGTCACCATGAGAAATAAGGAGGACCTTCATCTGAGAGATCTACTAATGGAAGAAATGATGGAAGAACTGCAAGAACAGAGAGACGAACTACGACAAGATGCAAAGAAAAATATCCAGAAGATACAGGCGGAGAATAAAAGAACTTACGATAGGAAATGCAGGAATGCCCCTAGTTACCAGAGAGGTGACTTAGTGGTCATTCAGAGAACACAATTTGGGACGGGTTTGAAATTAAGGCCTAGGTTTTTGGGACCATATAGAATAGTTAAAGTAAAGCCCAGAAATAGATATAACTTAGAAAAAGTAGGTAATCATGACGGTCCTAAGCTAACGAATTCATCTGCTGATATAATGAAATTTTACTCACCAGGATGAAATATGTGTTTTTTTAATACAAGAAACTTTCCTATTTTCTTTTAGAACACAGTGTACAATGAAGTGTTCTGCTTTCTTTATTATCAATATTTCCTTTGTGAGAATTGTATTTTTACTTTCATGTTTAAATGTTATAATAAAATTTTTATCTTTTTAACTGTATTAATTTTGAAGAGTTGTTAATGGCCTATATCTATTATTGTATGTTATGTAAAATCACTGGGGTCAGTGATACCCAGGATGGCCGAACTTGTAGAAACTAACTTTAGCATTTTTGTTCATTTAAAATTGTAAGAGATGGCACCACTAATAAAATCGTCTGTTTCATGGCGAAGTGACGTCACGTCACGCGGCGGGAATTAAATCAGTTCGATGTTGGATTTTCACCGAAGCGGTCGTTATAATTTAGGCTCTCCGTTTTCTGAGCGAAAGTAAATTATGAATTAGCCTGGTGCTATCTCGGAGGTGAACTTGCTCTTATGTTTATTGTTTTAACCCCTTTGTAAATAGTTAAATGTTTTAATTGCGTTTAAATAATAAATTAGTTGATTTTAACTCTCTCTTTTCATTTTGCACCAAATTAGAACCTTTATCCCCTAGACACCTTTCCTACATATATATAGTTAAATATTTTACAAACATTTAAAACTCAAATAACATTTTCAGTATATACACCTATTAAACCAATAATTAAAATTAAATATAAAATATTGTTACCTTATTAATAATCAAACAATGAAATACAGAAAGATAATTAGATTATAAGCTATTACTATGAAAATATATATATAGTTAAATATTTTACAAACTATTAAAACTCAAATCTTTTCATTATATACACTTATTAAACCAATAATTAAAATTAAATATAAAATAATATTACGTAATTAGTAATCATACTATGAAATACAAAAAGAAAATTGTATATATCACCTTGAAGAAAGTTGGATTCAGTATCTAGAGTATAAAAAAAATTTAAATTTAAAAGTAGTTTTAAATAATTTGTTAAAAATATATAGAACATTTTTAACACAATCTAAATAGTTTTTAACTTATGTGCTTGTGCTTATACCCCAGACAAATTTGTATATATGTTGGATACAAGCGTTGGCGACCGATAAAAATTCATGCAAATTCAGCCACTTATTATTGGCGTTCTTGTTTCGCTCGCCTGTATTTAACTCTCTTCATCTGCAGAACGAGTTCAGTTCAGTTGCAGTTGTGTACTGTTAGTATGTTTGTGAATAGGCTCAAAATATGAGCGATATTTTCTGTAAGCCTAATTGTCAATTATTTCTTCAACATTTTCGATAAACGTATATTTAAATTGTCCATGAATTTTTTTTGGTAGTTTTAAAATACTTTACATTTTTATAGTATTTAGGCAATTTTTTTCTAATAAATTTTTATCTCTCGTATTAGTACGAGATTTAGAACCCCACCATCCTCATGCATACGACTAAAAATTAACTTTTTACTAAAAAACTTCGGATGCAAAAATGGGCTGACTGAATATGTAAATATCTGAAAATATACCTCCGGTAAATGGTTAGCTTCCGCTATAGAGCAATGGAATTAAGAATCAAGATGACACTGTACGAATTGTATTCACTGTGCTTTATGATTTTATATGTTTGTGATATTTGAAACTAAGCCTCAAATTTGAAATATCGGTTACTACAAACATTTCGTGGATTTCCATAGAAATTGTACTGTGAAGATACTTTGAATTGAAATAGCCAAATTATTGATTTTTTTCGATAATCGGATCAGAAATATGTTGAAATGTGTGATGACAGGATTGTGTCTTGAAGGCTGAATTTGACGTAAAGAGTATAGTGCATGACATTGAGTTAAAACCAAACAGTGAGTGGGCGCGCCAAATAAATAGATTATGTTTATTAACTGTAAAAATAACTTGTGTTGATTCTTATACTCCAGGCTTTTTTAGAGTTCTGAGTATAAATATAAAAAATCCTCGTCAGCTCAGACCTCATCCTTTGCGATTTCTGACTCTTTCTGACGTCAAAGAAAGAGTCAGCAGCTTGCAAGAGTTGCTGGTCGCAGCGCAGTCTTTCTTCAAAAGCTTACTCGAAGAAGAGTTTAAGGTGCTCAGATAAAATAACTGGAAAAGATGATTGTTCGTGTCAAAAGTGCACTTCAAGAAAGAGAAAAATTTAATAATACTGACAACGATAGCGAATAGTTGTTGTAAATTCAGGCATAAATCATATATGTGTGTTAAATTTCTTCAAATTTTCCAACTTCCCATCGTACTTCTTTCTTTACCTGAATTACTCGCAGCCGCTTTACCGTTAACTATTGAGCCGAATTTAAAAGCCCACATCGTTGAATGAATGCCAGATCCTGCTGCTGGGAAATACGATCATCGCTGATAGTTTTTCGGATGTATTGTATAATCCAAATTTAATTTAATTTGAATAATCCTATCTTCACTTTTCACTGGTTCGCTTTTTGAAACAGAATTTATCTCATTTTAATCTCAATACAGTTTACCATATTTCTTTCATTTCTTCAGTTTAATGATTTTGGGGAAGGAGAAAACAGTAGAAATAAAATATTCCTCTTTATTATTCCTATTTTCTAATTAATGTTCTTCTCAAAACGAAATATTTCTATTTCATAAATTTGTTTTAAATGCTTAAGATGGATTTTTTACTTTTAACTTTCCTTTTAACAGCGAATTGTCCACCACAAATTACATTCCTTGAAACTCGTGCTACAGAAGTTTCTTGCACATAGGCACTTAGTTTCTAAAACTTCAGTTGGCCTTGTACAATCTGAAGCATTCATATAAAGAAGTTGACAATATTATCTTTACAAGCGTTTAACAAATCTCATAATTCTAAAATTATTAGAAAGTGAACGCAATGAAGATATTTTATTTTAAGACCGTTGTTCTTAGGTTATATTTGGATTAAATATCTTTTTATTCTTCCGATATATTTTCATAAAATAACGCATATTTTATTCTGGTCTTTACAATGGAATCAATCAGTAACTCTAATCAATGGAAACTGAGAAAATAATAATTTATTAAGAAGATTTTTTTTATATTCAAACATAAATTCATAAGAAAAAGTACATTTCATTATGATCTTTGTAATGAAATCAATAGGCGACTCTAATCAATAGAAACTGAGAAAATATTGATTTATTAAGAAGACTTTTTACATTCAAACATAATTTCATAAGAAAAAGCACATTTCATTATGATCTTTATAATGGAATCAGTGACTATAATGAATGAAAACTGAGAAAAGGATGATTTATGAGTTCCGAAATCCAGTTGATTTGTTTCAAGTTTCAATGAGAAATCTGTATTCTGAAACTGGGCTCTTTTCCGTAAACTTCCTTTTCATTCTTTTCTCTTTGACGAAAAGCAATTTTTGCTGCATCTGCTAACTTCCTGAACAAATCAATAATTTGCAGGACGATCAACCGGGACCCCTTGTCTTTTATGTAAATTACATTCATATAATGAAAAGTTGAAAAGAAAATCTTAACAAATGCATAAAAAATCTCATAATTCTCAAATTATTAAAAAAAAATATTTAAAACATTTATTAGAAAGGGAACAAACAAAACACAAAGAAGTGAACGCGGACTTTTTCTTTTTGCTTTTGCTTATTATTGTAATTTTCGGGGAGTTTCTCTAGCGGTCGTGGAGCTCCCTATGCATAATCGATGGAGCAAAATGACTAATGAACACAAGATCCGAAATTGGCAGTCGAATTCTATTGGAATTCTATAACGAAAAGCTGGATCAGATAAATATGTGCCTAAGGAAGTAGTTATGCAAGGTTTTGTGGACTAACTGTTAAACGGGGTAATTCGCCGATAATTTTTTATTGAAATGAACGGAAAGGGTTTATTCTTGGCTTGTGCCCGCAAATTAATGTAACTCTTGAAGAGTAGATCACATTTGTGCTTTAAAAAGACCGGACGGCTACATCGAAACCATGTGTTTTTCAGATATTCTGATTCATTTTCAACAGTAATAGGTTCAAAAAGGCTATCTAAAGGTAGATTTTGCTTTCTGCCAAAAAATATTTCTGCTGGAACCAATTTTGTAACAGAATGAATTAAATTGTTATAATACAATTTGAAAAAAGAAAAGCTTCTCTGACCATTGAAAAGTACTCTCACACATTGATGCCAAACTTTCTTTCATTGTTCTGTGAGCTCTCTCAAGTAAACCATTTGCCATTGCATAGTAAATTGAAGATTTTCTACGCTGAATATTTAACTTGTCTAAAAATTCCACCATCTCATTCGAGATAAAATTAGTGGCATTGTCAGTGATTAAAAATTTTGGAAGACCAAAATTGGCAAAATATTTGTTTAAACAATTAATTATGGTTCTAGAAGTGATGTTTTGTAAAGGATAGGCTTCTAAATATCTACTATAGTGATCAATTATAGTTAAGATAAAATTTTTGTTGTCGTTGGATCTAGGAAGTTTACCAACGATATCAATAGCAATACACTGACCTGGTGCAAGATATCTTTTGGGAATCATTTGTGTCCGAGTTAGTTTGGCTTTTGGTTTGTTTTCTAGGCATTTTTCACAATGCTCACAAAATTTTTTGGATCTAAGTACATACCTCTCCATTGATACTTATGTCTAATGAATTAAAAAGTTTTTCTAACACCAAAATGTGGAGCATGGGCAGTTTCAATACAAACTTTAATTAGAGATTTAGGAATTACAATTCTATTTACAATTTTCTTTTTATTTTTATGTGCATTTTTTATCATTAACAAACCTGAATTAACATCTAGAAAATATTGTTTACATTGTTTGTTAACAGATAAATCATTCATAATTTTGCTTAAAATTGCATCTTGTTTTTGTTCAATTAAAATATTTTGCATGGAAAGTTTATCATTAGGTTGAAAAAGAGTGATGTTGTTTACATTTAGAGAATTTTCTTCCACAACTCTGGATAGAAAATCAGCGGGATTTAAACTACCAGGTATATGAGTTGGAGTGAATGAAAAAGTACCTAAATACAATAACCATCTAGCAACTATTTCTGGCTTTTTGTCAAGACTTTGATATTCAGTTAATGGTTTAGCATCAGTTAAGAGTTCAAAATTTTTCCCCAATAATTGATCATGAAAATGTTTGACCGAAGCATAAATAGCAAGCAATTCTCTTCGTATCGAAGGATATTTATATTCTGCTGGTGTTAATTTTCTAGAAAAAAATTCTAAAGGATAGTAAACATTGTCTTTTTTTGCAATAATATACCACAAATAGCAATTTTACTAGCATCAGTAATTAATGAAATAGGCAAATTTGGATCAAAGTTTTTTAACGTAGGTTTTTTGAGAATGATTTCCTGCACAGTGTTAAAAGCATTTTCACATTCAACTGACCAAACAAATGGAGTATTTTTCTTAGTTAACTTTACCAACGGTTCAACAATACCTGCATAATCATAAATCAAACCTCTAAAATAATTTTGCATACCCAAAAACATTTGTACATGTTTTAAATTTTTTGGACTAGGAAAATTTGTAACTTTGTTTACATTCTGTTCTGATGGAGAAAAACCATTAGCATTTAAATCAAAACCAAGATAAGTAATTTCTGGTTTGCACAATTGCAACTTAGCTGGATCCAAAGTTAGATTAAATTTTATGATTCTATCAAATACTGCTTGCAAAGTTACTTTAAGTTCACATAGGGAATCTGCTGCAATAATGATGTCATCAAGAAAAAATTGCACATTTTTACCTGTGATACCATTTAAACATTTTGAAATTAGTGTGTGAAAATATGATGTACTGTTTTTTGAGCCAAAAGGAAGTCTGGTCGGTTGAAAATTACCCATTTCTGTACAAAATGCAAGTTTTCGCTTATCCTCATCTCTCAATTTTATTTGGAAGAAAGCTGACTTCAAATCCAAAACACAATAAATTTTCCTACCTGCAATGTTTTTAATAATTTCAGAAATTTTTGGAAGACAAATTTTGAATGTTTCAGTTATGCTATTAAGAAGTCTATAATCTACAACCATTCTGAATTTAGGTTCAGAATTACTGTCATTAGGATTTTGTTTTTTCTTAATGAAAATTACAGGAAAACAATAACTGGAAGAAGATGGTTCAATGATACCTGCCTCTAAAAGATTGTTAATTTCCTGCTGAGCATATTTTTTAGCCATGAGAGGAATAGAATAAGGTTTTGTTTGAAGAGGAAAATTATGCAAGAGAAAAAATTCTGGGATTACTGCTGAAGTTTCCCCAAGAGTTTTGTATGATTTTGAAAATACCTTATAATTTTTAAGAAGTAATTCCTGCATGTCTTTTTTGTCTTTATCATTAAGATGATCAAGTTTAAAATCAGATTTGAGTAACTCATCTCTGCGCATTTTATGAATTTCATTTAAGTTTAAGTTATTAATTTGATAAATTTCAGATTCAGAAGGAGACATGATGTCATTAACATCAAATGTTGACAATTTACCCATAATTGTATTCTTTCTAACATGAATGACTTTATTTGTGTTATTTTCAATTATGGTGTGAAAACGATTAGCATTAGTGGGAACATTTAGAGATTCATTGATTAAATAACCTAGTTTATTTTTCTTTGGAATAAAAATTAGATCTTTGTTTTTTGAAATGTTTTTAAGAACATTTAAATTTATGATTTCTGTTGAAAAAGGCTGAGCTGTAATATTATTGGCTATTTTGACATTAAGCGCATGAAAAGTTTCCTCGCTGACATTAACTTTGTCACCAAAATTGTTGTTGATTTGCTCAAAACTTTCTTTTTTGTTTTTGTCATTTTCAGATATGTCACAATCAGTAGTTTCACTGCAAACATTGGTAGGAGAGTTTTCCTCAAAATCAAATTTTTGATTACCAACTAGAAGTTGTTTGTTTACAGTATCTATGACAACTTTATTTCTTTGTAAGAAATCATATCCAAGAATAGCATGATACTGAGCATTCCAAGGGTTTAACGTGACAAAAAATTGATTGGAAAACCATTTATTTACAATTTTGAATTTTAAGTTAATTGCTGACATGTATTTTGATTCTGACCATTCTTAAAATATACTCAACCTTAGTTTTTGTTTTGATTTGATCAACAATGTGTGGCTGAATTAAACTTACATTTGCACCTGAATCAATAAGACATTTTAACTGAATACCACAAATTTTTATATTTACAATTGGAAGATTGTTGCTATTGTTAGTGCATGACATTAATACTTTGGTTTCTGTGTCATCTGAAACTTTTTCTTTATTTTGATTTTGAATTGGCTGTTTAGCTGAATTTTTATTTTTACTTTTTGATTTTTTAGCTTGAGAATTTTGCTTTTTGATTACATTTTAATCCTTAGATTTCTCACCATCATACTTTTCTGACACTTTGACATTACTCTGTTTTTTCTTTGTTACATGAGACACTTTTTTGTTGTTTTCAAAATCATAACTCTTTGTTTTATAGATTCCTGCCAAAGAGAATTCTTTTTTTTGTGGTTTGCAAGAATCTTCTATAAGTTTAAATTGTTTCTGAAACCTCTGTTAGAAACAGATCTAAAATTACCTCTGCAACCTCTTCCAGAATTATTCCTATGATTTGCACGAGAGCGATAAGGATGAAAGTTATATGCACGAAAAGTTCTGTTTTAGTTTGGCCTACTATTATTAGCCCTATAATAATTACCACGGGTATAATGAAAACAATTATTGGCTTTGTGGTTTAACTTGCCACAAATTTGACATGGAGATTGTTGGCTACTTGGAAAATTATTGGAGTTGGTTGCTTGTGCTTCTGTCAAACTATTTACACATAAATTTTGGGAAGATATGGCATTTACTTTTTCTGATAATTCAAGTATTTGTTTATTCGTATTTAATTGTTGAGATAAAATCTGGTTTATACCAGAATCTGTGACATTTAATTCTGCACCATCATCACTCAAAGCATTGTCTATGTTTTTAGCTATTGCTACAGCAGATTTGAAAGTTTTGGGACCCAATTTTTTAACTTCCACCCTGATATCTGGTCTTAATGCTTCAATAAATTTTGAAAGCTTTAATTTTTCTGTCAAATTTACAATATTCTCTTCTTCGCTATTATTGGGATTGGAGAATTTTTCAGTGGTAGAACTGACTTGCTCTGCCAAATCTGAAATAGATTGGCTGACAGTTTGTTTTAAATTGTTAAATTGTCTTTGAGCTTCTTCAAAATTTGGTTTTTTGCAAAATTTTTCTTCAAGCTTTTTTACCAAAGAATCAAAATGATCTATTTCTTCTAATTTTGGATTGCTCACCAAGAATTTTAATGCTTCATCTTTTAAATTTAGTTTTAGAACTAGAATTTTTTTAGCCTCGCCCCATTTCTCTAACTTTGCAACATTATTTAATTGTTTTATAAAGAAGTCAAAGTTTTCATTACCACCTTTGAAAGATGTGAGAGAAGAGATAAGACTTTGGGCCATTGTACTTTAAAATCTACTGACAGTTATGAAATATTATATAAATTATAAAAATACCCCAAACATATACAAAATACTGAAATACACAAATTGAAATTTATAATACTATTAAATCATTTTCACAAAAACAATGCATTTTCATTGAAGGAGACTGGAGCACTGAGCAAAAATATAAAATATTTTTGATACTCTTGACATGTGCATCACTGTTAAATTTAAATTAGTTGGCATTAAATTAAATTTATTTAATAACCCATGAACTCAACCTTACATTTGTATATTACAATTTTGCTGTTGAACACGGCACCAAATGTTATCCTGGTCACGGCACCAAATATTAGGGGCACCAAATGTCACGGCACTAAATATATTGGATGGGGTAGCTAGGATATTTATAAAAACATTAAAGCAAGGTAGATGCCCAGAAATAAAATTTAAATTATAATATATATTGAACAATTAATTAATTCTGGGTACTAAATTAAATAACGCAATAATAAGCAATTCTAGCAATACTGATATAATCACCTACCTTTGCTGACCTGAAAACCCTAGCTACTTAATTAAAAGTCAATTTGCATATAGTGGTAGTACAATGCTAAAAAATAATTAAACAAAAACAATTTTATTAAAATTTAAATAATTTTTTATTTAACACTTATTAATATTGAAATTAATTACTGCCACAAAAATTAGATATATGCATAAAAATTGATGCACAGGAATGAACATTTATCAAACAAAACAAAAAATAAAAATTGTAGCTACACATTAGCACTGCAGGCTTGAGAATTATATTTTTGTACATAAAGTAAAAAAAAAACAACCTAAATTTGATAGAGATGTAATGATCATTGTTCTGTGCCTCATAACAAACACTTCTTGAATTGATGAACATTATTTTACAAGTGGATTTGCCTTGTATTCACTCGACAATGATATTTGAAGTATGCTACTTGCACACT
>BGPR01012029.1:11507-34991 GCA_013235015.1 Araneus ventricosus
ATACAAAAAATATTAACGGAAAAATTAAAGCAGAGGCAAGACAAGACAAGACCCCAGGCCCAACCGGCCCTAGGGCCCTCAGCTGGAACAACCAATCACTCGCTTAGCCCATCACAAAAGAATTCAAAATGTAACGGAAAACGATTCCAGACACAGACGCCCAAAACCTCATAACGCCAAAAACCTACGCGAACCAAGATGGCGAAGAAATAATCCCGTTGCAAAATTTGAATTTAAAAATTAATAAAGTTGAAGCCTTAATGGAAACAACAACAAAAGTTAAGACAAATAATAATTAAATCGAAACAAAGTAAATAATTAAGTAAAATTTAGAAATTAAATGAAACGGCTAAAATTATCGTTTGAATTTCAAAATTTGCCAAAGTTGCCACAAGAGATGAAATAAACTTTAGTGGCGAAGAATTAAATTAATTAAAAATACTGACAAAACCCAAAAATGATGTTGATGCAATAATTGCAATCTAACACCCTGCTAAGGAGTAAGTTGCGGGCTAATAAAGACAATATGTTATCTGTGCTGTAGCAAATGTAAATGTTTGGTTCATATGCGACTTATGTATTTACACAAAATAAAGCGTTGACGGTTAAGATTCGTAGTATTTTCAGCATGAAGAAGGATACTCCGCCCTGTCTAAGAATTCGGAGAGAACGACTAACCATCGATCTATGAACTGTCCACATAACATTCAAAGAAAGATCAGTCAAGGCACATGAAGTGACTTAGATAGAAAAGCGGCAACAATTTTTTAAGTCCAGTTTTCGCCTTTAGATGAACTGCCAGGTCCAGTAAGCCAAGAGAAAGAAAGTTTTCGGGAAAGCACTCTTTCCTTATGACACTGACCTTTAAGCCAGCTATTCACTTCACAGATAAACTGGATATTTTGGAACGCGAGAAGGAAAAAGCCATCAAAATCTATGGAAATCATCCAAATGCCTTGTGGTGGTTGTAATTCCGTTTTGACTAAAATCGGAACGAAAAATCAGAACCTGAAAGAGGCTAGCGAAAAGAACAATGTCTTGCGTAGATTGAAGCCTCGCTTTGAGGGTAGCATAAATTAAAATCTGCTGACATAAAAGGGGGAATCGAAGAACGATTGACAAGCAGCTGTAGAGAGGGAAAGAAGATCGCTCCCCCTACCTTCGTTCAGAGTTCGCGTCCTTTTAAATTCAAGTGAATGGCGTGCCTTTATTTTTTGATTAAAATGGGTAAAGAAAATTGGCCTTGGACAAATGGCATGGCTGTACTTCAAGTGAATAGCCGGCTTTAGACATCCATATACCAGGTGACTAACTGTTCTCTAGTTCAAACCATAGTCAATTTATTTTGGTAGATTGTAAAGCATTCAGTTAAGATTTAGTTGAAGAAAAAGTCACCGTGACATCTTCTATTATTCACTACAGACATCAAGCCAAAACGGAACCTCGCTTTTTGTTACATATCCCATCTTTTTTACCATCTTGCATTTGCAAAAATTTTTAATTGATGTTTTATCCAAGATTTGGGAATTTTTGTATTATTATCAATATAATCTTTCATGGTGGCACTTTCGGCAATTGAGTCAGCCAGCTCATCCCCCAATGCCAATATCCGCTTTAACCCACTTCAAGGAAATGTTTGGTTTATTAACAAGAAGTAACTTGATCTTATCGATAAGAGGGTGAGTATGTTTCACTGAATGAAGGGCCATTAACACCGACCCGGAGTCCGTGAAGAGGTGACCCTCTTCATCAATATCATCAAGTCGCTCAAAAATTCGAAGTATAGTGAAGAGGTTTGAGTACGCACATGAACCTATTCCTTGTGACCGATTGATTCCAACATTTGATACAGATATACAATTATGATGGCGATACCGCATGCCAAATTTCATTTGTATAACCTGCTGTGTTTGTGGGTTATCGCGTTCAAATACCCACGAATAGACAGATCGACTGACAATCAACCCTTTAATGGATTTGGTCCAAAATTTGATACACATCTACAGATCCGAGGATGAAACTATTTTCTAAATTGCTATTGCATCTAGCATGCTCCGTGTTTGTGTTCACATGCAAGGGGACCGAGAGGCTTCCAGATAACGGATTTCGTGCAAAATTGATAGAAATCTGTAATTCTTTGTAAAGACTACACAACAAAATTTGACCTTCTTGCTCGCTGTGTTTTCGAGTTATCGTGTTCACACACAGACAGCCAGACATAATTTTAAAATGATTTTTTTGGACTCTTGGGGGGTCTACAACGTGGAAATTCATCAAAATCTCGATTTTGAGCTTTTTGACGATGACAGAGCTTTGCCTTTCTTCACTTTGTACACGAGAGAGTAAAAAATATAATTTTTTTTACTTTAATAAATTTTATATGCATGTGTATTTGGAAATACATGAGAAATATTGTCTGTCAATCAGTCTGTAAAATATCATTTATCATTGAATGTAACGTAAGCCTTTTATTAGATTTCATCGCTTAACAAGCAACGCTACCTATCTCAATTTTTTGAAATTTCAAAGTGAAAGAAAAAAACTGAATTTTTCGCAATCAATAACGAATATTTCTTAAATGTTCACATCTGGTTGCATCATGCGGTCTCATGTTCATATCAAATGTTAAGAAAATTCAGAAATATTCGTTACTGGTTGCGAAAAATTCAGTTTTTACTTCCTCTTTGAAATTTCAAAAAAATGAGAAAGGTGGTGTTGCTTGTTAAGCGACGATGTATTGTACTCAGATTAAAGTCCTGCTTTGAAACAACACAAAATTTTTTGGAGACAGTTCTTTTGAGTTTAGACCTTCCTCACACACACACACACAGTTGTCAAGGGAGAAGCCTGAGCCAGCATCCCACTCTCGAAACTTTTTCGCCACACCATTGTGAAGACGCTTGACCTTCCATGGCAGATTTAACGAGCACCAGGCCCTCAAACACAGCAGATCATCAGTAGAATCTAGTCTCGAACCTATGATTCTCAGATATCGAAACCATGATCTTTCCGCCAGGCGACCGCAACTCTAGGTCTAGTTAGAGAAGAGATTAAATTTGGGGAAGAACGTTTTATAAAGTTTAATAGATCAATTCATAATAGAATTTTGATGCATAAGTAGAATAATAAATTGACCTTTATGAGAATACATTTAAAAAGTACTAAGAGCTTCTAAAAATATAAAAAGGTTAATGCTATATAATGTTACATTTGTTCGATTTATTGTCTATCCGTCAGTTGAACCATGGTATAAATTACCTAGAAAAGAATTTGAATGATTTCCTCGGTGAATTACCTTCTTCTTAGAAATCAACTTCTTATCCGTTTATAAATATCCTGCAATTATCAGCCGCCTCCAAACTGAGTGAAAGGGCTTCCATCTCTTCTCTTGAACCGATTGTTACAAAAGTTCCGTTCTAATTCGAAAACGTACTTCCTGTTCATTTTGCTGTTGCCTTCCCAGCACTTCTTGGTCGACATTCCGGAAGCAGCGAGGCGTGGTCTCTTCCGGTCGCGCATTCTATTTTTCATATGAGAAATCATCATTTCTGTTAGTTGAATAGTTCTGCTTTAAATGATGCTAGGAATCCTTCGAAGATTCATCAAAGATCTTCGTTTACTTGGACAACCAGGAGTTCCATCAAGAGAAATGATGTTTTTCCTTGAAACCTCTGTTCTCTGAGTGAGTACTTCCCCGCTGGAAATTCTTATCTCTGTACTTATGAACCAGACGAACGTAAGTCACACAATGCCAGTTTTTCAGACAGCATTAAAACTGAAAACAACCTACTCGTTGCCTATGAGGATTAGGCTAGGCTTTTAAGACTCTAGTAAGTATGAAAGGAGAATTGTTAAGAGACTTCCATTATTATTCCTTGATGCAAAATCAGATTCAAAACTGCAATAACCTGAAAATTATTATATTTGGATTTATCTTCGTCTGGTTCTGAGGTATAGATTTCATTGCTACTCAGCTCTCTTTTATTATAATGGAACAAACTTGCTTGAAATCATTCTGAAAGGAATAATCTGACGTCATTGCTGAATTTACCCGAATAGTTTCGCGACCTTTTAGTTATCTTGATAGATTTTCGAAAATTGGTGATAAACGAAATTTCGGCTTCAACCACACATCGCCAAAGGCCAGAAACTAGAATTCCGTTCTCTGAGACTGCCGCACCCAAAGTCGCAAGAGTTCTTCTCTCTTCATTTTTTATATTTGGTATTTTTCCTTTACATATTTAAAGCTGTATATTACTATAAATGTTTAATGCAAAATGGATTTAACGTGGCGAGTGGATATCTTTTAGACATTGTGAATGTTTGAATAAAATCTGCACGGATTTTCGGTTAGTATCTTTTGTCTACTTTGAAGATGACCTCAGAAAAGTACAATTTTTGGGATGAGAACGCTTTGTAAAGCGTATATCACACGGATAGCTACCGTAAACTGTTTTCGTCAGCATGAACACAATGCCACTCACCAAAAAAGTTTGTAGCACTTGACCAAGATAACGGAAATCGTGGGTTGTATTCAACCGGCTTGAAAGTGCATACGATGCTGACGGAAAATCGTCAGCAGCGATAATTCCAACCAATCGGTGTGACTTTGACGGTGACGTAGTTCGCCCCAACGATGAGCGAAATCCTGTCTGACCGGTTGTTTCAACGAGTAACGTGGTACAAACTTTTTTGGTTAGTGGCATTTCTCTCACGCTGACGAAAACAGCGTACGACAGCCCTCCGTGGGATATACGCTTAAGATATCTTGCATATGCTGTTGTAACATTGAGGAATTAAAGCCATGTGTGAAAATGAGACATATAGTAGTCCTGCTTTACGAAGGGTTGAAACCTTTTCACCTGATGTTTCAAACTTCATGGATACTAAAAATCAACATCAACTTTGCAAGCGAATGTCTTATATTTTACAAATATAAAAGGTCTTATCGCAGTTTAAACATCCATCCGCTAGTATACGTGAGAGAATATATCTTGCCTTAAAAACCTATGCACGTAAAAAGATCCTCGAAACATTTTTTAATCGGAAAGAACAACTTCGCAGAAGACTTATCAAGCTAAAGTGGCTCAGTCGTCTTTCACAGAATATTATATTTCGCTCCGAAAGGTGATTGTGAATTTAAGAAGAGTTGATACTTTAAAAATGTTTAAATATCAACATTCAATTTTATGTATCGCCAAAATTTTCATTTTTCTTTCAAATAGTTTCAGTGCTTAATTTAAATGATATACCAATTGAATTATGAAAAGATCGTGTTGAACTTTTAAAGGCAAATGATTAAATTAATTAACCTTCTAACCGGAACATCTTTTCAATACTCGTTTACATAACATGTATTTTAGCGGTCAAAAGGACTGGTATTCCGGTCAAAGGTTCATTTACAACTCACCGACTTTGGCGCAACGTGGTCTGTCAAACTGACTCTTGCGCCACAGATCCCAGACAAACCATTCTGGCCATAGCGTTAAATAAGAATTTCAGTCAAAAAAGAGCCAATCACCAAATGCTGGTGATAAACTGTTAACATTTTATTTTTGGATTATTATTACCGTAAAATTATTGAACTGTTTCTATCTTTTATTCGAAAATAGGGAAACTAAAGCATATTTACACAGCTAAACACTCAGAAAATACACTGAAAACTAAAATACATAAACTATAGAAACTTTTGTTCTAAATGTAGCGATTGCAAATAAATTTGCTTGAAATATATGAAGATATCTTTCATTACTGGTGCAAAGATGGATAGCGAAATTGAATTTAATCTGATTATTTCGCCGTTAGTGTCTATAATTTCCATCCTTAAATGGTCGCAATGTATCTGACGGATGTGAAATCTATTCTATGATATGTTCATCCAGTGTCGATGATTTTCCTTCTATAGCTATAATAATTAATCATAATGAGAATGTAGATGAGTAATTTGTAAGAAAAATTAAAATTTTAATGCGTTTAACGTATAATAAAGCAGAACAGGGACTAACCTAATTTGGAATGCAAATATAGTAGATATTGCGACAAAGAATAAATAATAAGGGTCTATGATATGTTCATCTGGTGTTGATGATTTTCCTTTTATAGCTATAATAATAAATCCCAATGAGAATGTAAATGAAAATTCTGTAAGAAAATTAAAATTATAATGCGTTTAACGTAGAATAAAACACAAAATGGACTAACTTAATCTGGAATACGAATCTAGTAGATATTGTGACTAACAGAGGGTTAATGAAAAAATAATAAGGGTAATGCGTTTCTATTCTCCTACTTTCTTAATCTTACAACTTCAAGGTATTGTATTTGAGAAGTGCAATTTGTTAACATTACGTTAGCCTTTTTCTCTTTTATCCCTTTCAGTGTCAGTGATGCAATTTGGAATCATCATATTCATTATTTTTTTGTTCGGCATCTAAACCTGCCTCTGATACCAAATGAACATCATTAAATTCTTTGCATTTTCTTCTTTTCAAATATATTTTTCAATTCCCACTATTAGTTCACACTCTTCCTATATTCATATATCTTGTTCAAATTTTGCAATCGATTTTAAACTAACGTCCCGATGAGCTGGAGACTTGAAACTTTACACATAGCTCAGAACTAGATGACAATGCAATATTAATTCGCTTTCTTGTGTGTATGTCTCTCCGTTTGTCTGTCATTTAATATTTTGCATGACGCATGCGCAGTACGTTTTCATTTTATCTCGAAAACTATTAACATTACAGACTTGGTTCTTGGATATATGGTTGGACCGTGGGATCATCGAAGCACCCCCATATTTTAGCCATATCTTTATGCATGCTCAGTAAGTTTTTAATTATATCTCGAAAACTATTAAACTATTAATTATTCAAGTAGGAATTGACTTAATTTTTTTTATATTACTTGTTTCGCTTACCAATAGTTAGCTGCACTGTCGATTTTATTTATTGAAAAATTGCCTTTTTGAGCTTCACTTCATTCAGCAAAAAATGTCAAAATAAAAATTAATTTTAACATAATTTAAATGAAGTTACAGGTACAGTTTCGTTCTTATTATTTTTATATATGTTAAAATATTTTTGAGCTGTTTTTGATAAATATTTATTTTAAAATTTTCGTTTATATGTTCCCTGAAATATCATGACTTCAATTGGAATCACTTTGAATTTTAATTAAAAAATTGAAATATTTTTTTTTCTTTTTGAACTTTTATCTTAAGCCCAAAATGAGTATATTTCACAAATTCAGAATTTTAGAATGAATAATAAATTCTTGGGAGTGAAAGGTTGATTGGTCAAATGAGTTTTAGTTATTGGCCTCCTTATACGAGGGCCATAAAGTATCGGGACATCTCTTTGATCTTGTATTCACAAAACTGCCTTTAGCTATTATAACTTGGCATAGGAAATTGACATTATAAACTTATTAACGTATTCATTGATACGCGAATAATCCAGTGACATGCACGTGAAGCTATTTCTATGATTCTGTATATCAGAGTGAAATTTTCATAGCAAAATACGCACGTATTCTACATATGCTGAAATGAAATTTTAGGGCAATTACATTAACATTTGTCTGCAAAGAACATCACGTTCTTAAAGATAATATTTTTAATACAAAGTACTGTTTAACCCTTTTAGAACGGCCGTTTGCTCAACGCTGCCAGGCAGCTGGCATGCCCGTACGACAGTCATTCTCGAAGGGTTAACGAAAGGCTTTTAAAGTCATAATAACATTTTACTTCAGTATAAAAAAAGAATGCTTCGATTAAGTATAGAAAAATTCCAAGCACTTGATTTTTTATTTTTATGAGAAAATTACGGAAAGTTTTCATGACGCAGGTAATTTTGGATTTGAATGGTGGTGGAATCCTAATAATTAACGAGCATTAACCTTTCAGATAGCGAGTCAAGAGTAGGGAAAATACCGCTCAAGAAAGTCGATTTTTAAGTTGGTCCGCTCGGTTGCCTGATTAAAACAAAATGCTTGCTGAAATGAAAACAGACTCAATTTTATGTATAAACCTTTAAAATCGAGAGAGCTTAACTGATTTTTGCAATAACTTGGAATACAGCTATATGGCTTAAGTTTCTAAATTCTCTCTTCTTACAGCTTTAATTTTAAGTACATAATTAACAATTCGCTAATTTATCCATGTTCAAAAAGTTTTCTCATGTCTCGACCAAGGAAACGTAATGGTGAAAATATAATAAAATTATATATGTAAAATTCTGCACTTTCAAAATTCGCTGTCTTTCGTTTCGTGCGCTTACTTAAGCATGCTGTTTCAGAAAAAAAATGAGATATGATTATATTTGCGCTTTTGGCATTTTTTATGAATTTCAAGTGAATAAATTGTTATCTATAATTGTTCAAATTTCCAAACACTTTTAGAATTTAAAGTGAGTTTGAAACAAGTTGCTCTATTCCAGAATTTTCGACTTATGAAATTGCTGATATGATGAAAAATTCTTGAAACTATAAGGCTTTTCAATGTCGACAAGAAGTGAGAAGGTCATGGAGGACCGTAAGCTGGTGAATGAATATCCAATCATTAATGTTTGAATTAAAACAATTTATAACTCATAAAATGTCACCACACCTCTAAATTAGTGAATTATTATCAATAATTAAGAATGTCTTGACTATAATATGTGCTTCGTGTTATTTTTATTTTCTGTCACGATAGATTACCACCACACAGGCAGGAGAGACTGTTTTTATTTTTTTAGAAAATGGAATATCTTTGTAAGGTAGGAAAAAAGTAAGATTTTAAGCGCCTAATTTATACAAAAAATTGTATAAATTAGGCGCTTGAAGCTTAATCTCTCTGAAAGATAAAGTGTTTTCTAGCCTGTCTAGCGTTTTCGCCAAATTTTAAAGTTTCGGGAAATGTTGAATCGGAATTTATTCTAAGGATTACTTGCGGGGAAATAAAGGGAAAAAAGCAATTATTTTTTCTCCGAAAACTAACTTTATCATTAAAAAAACATATATAAAATGTAGAATTATCAATTATTGCACTTTATAACTTAAAAATAACATTTATACAGATTAAATGAGATGAGAAATTAAAGAAGACAAATAATTATTGCTTGAAGGGGCGTTTTTGCTGAATCAGTTGACAGTGGGGTGAATTGGACAGGTTTCCATTTTTTGTCCAAAATTTCAGCATTCTTGACATTTTCGCCACAGGAGAGACGAGCAGACGGAAGTGGGATATCAAAAAGTTTGCGGGAGCAACGGCGAACTTGCCAGGCGAACAGATGAGAAAAGGCATCGTAGCGAAATCGACAAGTGTAAACTTTTGTACGCCTATGAACGATTTCTTGAGCGATATTCTGAAAACTGCATATATAAACTTTGTGTTTACTTCGTGGTTGATTTCTGTTCTCTGAAAAGTTTCATGTATTTTTTCTCATCTGAATTTTTTTATTTACAAAATGTTAATATTATAAAATCTAAAAAGAGTTTGTTATCAAGAACTACACTAATGATAGACACCAAGCAAGAAATATGTATTACTGATTTTATATCTGCACCATGAAGGTATAGAAATTATGCCACTTTTACCAAACTTTGTAGACAGTTTGAACATGTTTCACTTGCATTGGGATATTGGACTTGATGTTCGTTACATAACTTTCTATATCTCTGGATAAAGGGATAAAAATACACTGGTGTGCAAAAAATTAAGCACCGTTTCGTATGATGCGGGAAATGTGCAATGTATATGAACGCCATGGTTCGAAATCAGTTGTGGAGGATCGTGTAATATACAATCGAGTGTCATACACATTTTACACTGGAGATTCAGTCACGAGGGTATTTAGGGGACCAACCAGAAATTGATGAAGACAAAAAGAGATTTCTGCTCACCCCGTTTCACAGGAAGCCGATAATGACTTGAAACTTCCCTTAATGATCTTTTTTCTTATACACATTGCTTACATGCATTTTCTTAAAAATAGCATGGATATTCGGGAAGATATAAAAGTTTCATTAAATTAGCTAAATAATGAGGGTTCTTGCACAAACTGACATTTTTTACACTTGAATTCTTCGAATGGTTGTGGGAAACCCCTCATCACTTAGCTTCTCTCAAAGAGAAATTTAAATTCACCTCACTGAAATGCCTACATGTTTCTGAATTTTAATGGCATTCAACTGGAATTTTTATGTAAGTTGCTCTATATATCTGGCTTTGAAGCTATGAAAGAAAAATTACGTTTCGTCTCGCACATGCGCAGTGAAAAATTATTTAGTACAAATACTCATATTCATATACCTCTAATATTCAACGTATTTATTTCAAATTTTAATACAACACTTCTGTAACATATGGTCGAGTGTTCTGTAAGTTTTGTGTAATTTGAATGAAAACTGTGTATATTATAAGCAAAAAACATGCGGGAAAATTTGGGATTTTTTAATGAAACCTATATATCTTCCCGAATATCTATGTTATTTTTACGAAAATGCATGTAAACAAGACAATTAAGGAGCTTTTCAAATCACTATTAGCTTTCTGTGAAACGGGGTGAGCCGAAATACCTTTTTGTTTCCATCAATTTCCGATTGGTCCCTTAATTGTCCTTGTGACTAAATCCCCACTGTAAAATGTGTACGATACTCGCTTGTATGTTACTCGATTCTCCACAAATGATTTCGAACCATAGTTTTCGTAATAATTTCAAATTTATAGCATTTTACGAAATGGTGCTTAATTTTTCACACCAGTGTACATATATTTCTGTAGTTACCCTATTACAGTAAAAAATGGACATAAAATCATATCTCTGAGGTACAGATGTGTAAATAACAAGAGTAAGAAATTGAATAATTTCTACTTATTTGTTGGGTCTCCAAACGAATCATATTTCCATAAAATTTTGATGGCCCATCTGTAATATGTTAACAAACCTCGCCTTGGAACGGAGTACGTTCGCTAATTGCTCTCCGTACACCCTCCCGGAGAATGCATCTCCATTCCATTTTCGCAGAAGAAAATCTCGCTAGTGTTTGGGCTCTTGTTACCCAGAGCCCTGGATATCCTTAGCTTCATTCCAATTCAAGTGTGTTTCATCATTTTGATGTAAAGAAAAATCCTCCTCTATTCACCAAATAACAGGTCGTTGGGGCGCGTCAACAGGCAGTTGCCTTGCTGCGATGCTGATGGAAGCGATCACCCAGCATTGTTCTGTATGGGAGATGCGAACCCATCCCACCTCCACAAAGAATGAGCGCACGAAGTAGCAACAACTTGCGCAACACTCGCTTTCGGATGTTCCTTTCGAAGCTCGGGTGGATGCGCAACCTAAATAGCGAATTCTTCCTTGACCTCTCGTGTCCCTGCCCACTGACCCTCCCCCACCTTCCACAATTCCCCTTGGGTGGAATTCCCCTCGCAAAATGATAAAGCTTCTTCGTGGCCGTGAAATACTTGCAAAATTTGCATAGCGGGAGAGAGTGAATTATCGGCTTATTTTCGAAATGCTGCAGCTAGGTTAATACGGGACAAACCCAAATCCGAATTTCCCCGGAACGATTCGGAAGGTGATAAATGATATTAATATCTAGGCTACTAGAGATTTATCAGAAGGTAGCACGATTCATTTCGGAATAAGGTTGAGAATTGAGAAGGAATTAAGAGAAAGAAAACATCTGAATTAGATATTGTTTTGTATTTAATCTACTTCCTATTTAAGAAAATATATGCAATCCCCGACTGATACTTGATATAGAAAATTTTCAAAGAGCATTTTTTTCCGGTATGGATAAAATACAGTGATGGATTTTTTTTACGTGAAGTTAAGTATAATTGGGTCACTTTTGCCCTTTGAGAACATTTTTAATATTTTTTGTTACTTCAAAGATTATGTAGTATTTTAAGGTTTTCTCTATATCTGTAAACGTGTTTTAAAGTGATTCTAAGACTCGCAAAGGGAGTAGTTTTTATTACAATGTTCAGTTTTCAAATGTGAAGCCAATCTATACTAGGCTACCCAATAATACGAGGCTACGTATTTCAGAAAACATATTTATTTATGAAATAAGTAGAAGACACACACACACACACATCTACAAAAAAATTTTGGATTTCTTTTTTAATTAAATAAAAACCAACGGGAGTGTTCTCTCCTCGCATTTCTGATGTAGTTTTATTTATTTATTTAAAGAAAAACACACTACAGAGAAAATTCCATTTACAGAGTGCTATAAACAACAAACACACAAAGAAAAAAATCCACAACGAGTAAATAAAAAAAATGCGTTAGAAAATAAAAAGTTGCACACAGAGAATAGGCAAAATCAAAAGAAAAAAAAATGCAGACGTATATATAATTAAAAACAAAAACACATAACCACAATAACATTAAAACAAACTATGATTCTAAAAGTTGTATTTTTTTAAAAATTAAAATACCATTTCCAAAAGGCAAGGGTTAAAAAGTCAAAACACACAAGCACCAATTCCTCTAAAAACACACCAGGAGTTTAAAAGTTTAAGATGTAAATACACACTTGAGATAAAAAAATAAATTGCAACACGGTGCCAAAAACAGAGTACAACAATTAAAACCTATGAAAAAACATTAAAAAAATGGTCGATTATATAAGAACACGTAAAATCAAAACGCATGAAAAACTAAAAAGTTGTAAAAAGGCAAAATAAAACGCATCATGTATTTAAAAGCTGCAAACAAACTTGTTAAAAATTTTATGAAACCTATATAACGAGAACCTGTTAATATAATAAAATTTTGACTTTACAATTGGAAAGGAACTTTGATTCCTTAAAAATCTGGTGGGCACAGCGAAATCTATAGAGCTCAGTATATCATTACAATCGATTGAACCATTAATAACTTTGTAAAGGAAAAGAACGCAAGAAACATCTCGTCTGGAACACAAACTAGGCATATTAAAGATAAAGTTCCACAATAATACGCATTTGATTTCTTCCCTTTGACCAAATGGTTTCAAAACTTGAAACAAAACTACAATTTTGATATCAAGACCACATACCAAATTTCATTGTTCTAGCTTGTTACGTTTTTAAATTATCGCTTTCACATGTACACGAACAGAGATCATCCGACAGTCAACTAAATGGAGGATTTGATCTAAAATTTGATACAGATTTACAATTTTGGTGATAAAGCCGTATGCCAACTTTTATCCCTACAGAGATTATCCGACAGTCAACTAAATGGAGGATTTGATCTAAAATTTGATACAGATTTACAATTTTGGTGATAAAGCCCGTGAAGCTTCGAATTGGAAGGCTAATCCAACAATGAAACAAATCGTTTTTCCTGATATTGTAAAAATGCAATTGTTTGGCATTTCGAGGTGGCAAGATAGTTTACGCAGAACAGAGATTTATAAAAATAAATTTCATTTAATTCTCATCACTTGGTTATTTTAATCCGTTTGAAAAACATGAATTTAACCGTCGATGGCTCTCGAGTCAAAGACTTTTGCATGAGCATATTAACCCTTTGACTAGAGAGATTCGTTTTTAATATATGAATTAAGGAACACTTATAAACGACTTTACTAGTCAAATTATTGATAGATAAAACGATAGCGATGCATATGATTTTTAATGCCTTCCTCCCGAATCTTTCTTCGTAATTTAAGAGACAAATCTGACATTTTGAAAATTTTTGTTATCCATTGCACGTTCCTGCAGCTCTAACTATTACAAGTGTGTCTCTGAATTCAGCATTAACGTCAAATGAATCGTCCTATCATCATTGTTGAATGTCTTATCTTTCAGGAAGTAAAGTTGATTCAAGCTTAGCGTACATTTTAAAAGCCTGTCCGTACCCTACTTCCTTGAATTATTCCTCTCGCATTCATTGTCATGCAGAACGTGGAACGATATAAAAACGTCGCATCGACGATATTACAACTTCGTTTTCCATCTTTAATTTATTTACATTTGTTCCACAAACAGAGTTCGCATTTTAATAACGTGGAATAGTGCAGCAATTCAGATTAGTCTCGTATGGAAATTTTGCCCAGGTTTTAAATGTTTCTTGTGCTTTTTCTCCAAAGAAGTGTGTGAGATGGTCGACTAGTTTTATTATTCTAACTAAAACATTTTATAGTTTGCTATTTTAACATTCCAAGATCAAGAAATATGTTGTAGCTGAAAGAAGTACGATAGAAAAAAGTAAAATATAAGCATCAATGGTAAAAGAATGCAAACCTGTATTGATACAACGAATAACATTTCAATGGTAGAACAGTCATTATGTGAGAATGAGATAAATACAATCGCAAATCACACATAAAATGCGTAAGCAAAAAGAAAACATGACTCACTTACGAGGGTAAGTCATTAAGTAAGTCACAAAAGATAAGAAAAAAATAATTTATCATGATAATCACTTGGAAACAATTTTATTTTTCAACATAATCCCCACCGATGTTGATGCACTTACCCCATCGTTTCATCAACGCCCCAATTCCAGCTGCATAAAATTCTTTGGATTGCTGTCTCATCCACAGTAGGACTTCATGCTGAACGTCGTTATCATATGTAAAGTGTTTTCCTCCAAGATGTTGTTTAGTGGACCAAACAGATTAAACTCGCTTGGGGCTAAGTCTGGTTGGTCAGTGCTACAGCATCCACCTTACAGCCCAGACTTAGCCTCAAGCGATTTTCATCTGACGACGACGATGAGATGATGACGACGTTCAACACAAAGTCCTACTGTGGATGCGACAGCAAACCAAAGAATTTTATGCAGCTGGAATCGGGGCGCTGATAAAGCGATGGGTAAGTGCATAAACAATGGTGGAGATTATGTTGAAAAATAAAATTATTTCCAAGTGAATATCATGGTAAATTATTTTTCTTATCTTTTGTGAGTTAATTAATGACTTACTCTCGTATTTAAAAAAATTACTCTGAGGTTAAATTTGTATAGCGAAATATTTTGGAAATAAATATTCCATTTCTCCGCATTTTAAAACATTTCATGGAAAAGTGCCACATAAAAAAGTCTCCTTTGGTCCATTTTCCAAAATGATAAGCCTTACGGCTAACTTAAATCTTATGACCGACAAGTGGTACCGCTCGCCAATCTACAAGGAGCAGTTCATTAACCCTGTGCAAAAATATTCCTTAGCCCTTACTATCATGGAAAAACATGCATCCGCTGGTCAGCCCAACTAATCCTCATTGTGACAGTGCCAAGCAAAAGGTTCCCAATCACTAGGGTGATGACTAGTCTTTGCCAGCTAACCTGGGTATTAAAAATGAACGTTAAGTAAAATGCGCATTGATTTGCTTGGCACACTACGGGCAGAGCAGAGCAGGGCCGGGCAGCACGAAACTGTGTAGCGCAATTATATTGGAGGGCAGTTTCGCGCGGCAGTTCGATGAAGGCACAGGCAGTGTTTTGTATGCGAAAACTAAAAACATGTGAGCGGAAAGTCTCTGGTTCAGATTCGGATGCCGAGTTAGAAACATTATCATTACCCTATCATAAGTTAAAGAAAGTACAGCTGTGGAAAAGTGAACACATGACAAAAAAACTATTACATGTGAGCGTCGTCTGTTTTGCATCTAAGATTTCGGCAGAGAGTGTTAGGGTTAACACACTCTCTAGTACTTTTTGATATTTTAAGGATTGTGCATTTTGATTCATCAAAATGATTCAAATATTGATTTTGGACGGGATTCAGGCCACAAAGGGTATAATTTTGATTTATAATCTTACCCTTGACAGAAAATCTTGTCCAATTTTGGAATCTTTATGGTGAGTGGTCTTTGATAAAGTTCACCATTCGATTCCTTTTTCATTTCTTCCTTTTTGAACAATTTTTACTTTCGAAATTCATTTTTTTGTATATTTTTATGTGTTTTAAATATTATCGTTTCAACCTTCTGTTGATGCAACAATTTGAGGCTGTTGCTTTCTTACGATTAAAGATGTATTGTCATTGTTCTTGTCTAAATTTGCTGTTTTTTTGTCTTTACGTTTTTCTTTCTTTTTGTTTCATTTTAAATTTTGTTTAGTTTATCTAATTTTTGCTTCTGTATTATATTATAAATAGCTGCATTTGCGCCTTTATATATAATACTATGAATTTTTATTGTTTAATTAATTTAATTAATTATAAATTTGTTAATGTATTACTGACAAAAAAACTATGACGTTTTAGGGAAGTAGCACTGACAACTGCATTCTCGAATGAACGATTTGTGAATTACAGTGAAATTGGCCATTTGGAAGCTGGCGGAACCGCAATAACTCGTAGCTAGTTAACTAAGCGACACAAATAATCCTGTTGAGAAGTTGCAACTTATAGTTGATTCAATAGAAAGCTAAGTAAATAACCCTATTTAGCTAATCTTAAGAAAAACACACCAATTGTTGACGATCCCATTGGCTCAGTCAGCAAGATACTCGGCAGTATGTCGATAGGTTCCAGGTTTGATCCTCCGTCAGATACTCTCTTCCTCACTGTCATGGCAATGACAGATTTCTTGGTGAGAATCTACTCTTTTTCTTCTTTTTAGCTTTTTTAAGGTTGTGAAAATAAAATTTATCTTTTAATTTTATCGGCCTTTGTGTACAATTGCTTATCCACCGTAATAAACGAAATTCAGTCATAGCAGACACGGATAATGATTCTTCTTGTCGCAAAACTCTACATTATATTCTTGGTTTTAACAGGTACTTGTGAGCGTTGTTTCCCTCTAAAGTTTGTTGTGTGATTCCAGATTGCCCTGTATAGTGTATTTCCTGTAAAAACATTTAATTCTCTACTCGGAACAGCCCTGGATACTCGTTTACAAGGACAGAAATCCATGACTTTTTTACATTGGGAGAGGATTCGTACTGTGCATTCAACTGAATAGGATAATTCAAAACTCCATTCGAGTAAATTTTTTTTATTTCAATATGAGTAAGAGAAAAGTATTGTGTATGATCGTGACTAAAATGTCTTCGTCTGACGAAGCCTGATGGACTTAGCGAATATAATGACTGATATTAACATTAAAGGATTAATAACATTTCGCAGATTTTGAAATCGGCTCTTATCGAAATTTAAAAAGAGTATCAGTAAACATTATTCAATTCCTTTTTCTTAAAATACTTGTACGATTCATTATTTGAATATAAACTCCGAAACAGCAAAAATGTAGAAAATGTGCGAGTGAATATCTTTTATCCCCATTTCAAGGAAATTTCTCAATCCCAAACCTCCTTTTGCTTCAGGAACGAAAATGAATCTATTCTTTCATCTTGTTTACTTCCTAATTATTTTTGAAATAAAAAGCACACTCGTAATTCAGAATTTTGGACGCCACATTGAGGATGATGCGTGCAGTGGATTCTTTCTTCATCGCATTGGGGAATCACTTGTACCTTCCTTTTTAAAAAGCGTCCATAATCAGAGAATTCAAAACGAGGCAAGCTCAAATCGGTTACGAGGTTAAAACAGTCCCGAAATCGAGACCCATAACGAAATCGGATTTATTAGTCCAGTTGCGCTTATTCTTGTCCTCTTAAGATGCCACCACCAACTGGATGAGGCAACTTGTTACTTATATTTCGATAAATATTTTTATTGTCTCACTTTGTTCCTAGTAATACTCCTCGAGCTCTTTAAAATGACAACAGAATCAACCTACTAGCTAAACGCGTTTCCACGCTACACTTATTTATAACCTTACATAAAGCTAATTCATAACAATCATGCGTATGCGCCTACACTGGTACGATGGCGCCACAGGTAAAACAAATACTATGCGACAAACTCTTACAGATATGATCTATCCGTTGTGGGGTCAACCATTCTTTTCGCATTATTAGTCTCGTAGTTATTAGCGATTCAAATCTGACGGTATTTTGTCACACAAGAAAGTTCGACCGACTGTCACTGTAACGAGCGGTAAATAACGAGGTGTAAAAATCAGTGTCGAATGACGTTCTAGCTCCACTATACTCCTGGTTCTAGGTTTAAAAACTGAATCACCAAAGATCCGTCATGTATGTGGGTCTGATGCAAGTTCAATTTGAGGTCCAGGACAAACAATCTTCCACTGTGGAGTCGAGTGGAGAAAAAGCATTTTGGTACTTAGCGATGTTAGTTTTACAAGAACAGTAAAATCATCAAATCGAAATTTCTTAAAATTGGATTTAACCCCTTAACTGATTTGCCCGTACGGCGTACGTGCATCGAATTATTGCAATTTCAAACTTATAAACTAAAACAAAGCTATTTACAGTCGTTATAATTCAACAAAAAAATTACGCGGATTCCATAAACATTTCAACTGTCGGTTAGGTTCTCGGTTGAATTAAAATGACAATGCATTCACAAAACGGAAGGTGTCATCTAATTAGATAGTTCAGAAAATAAAGCAGATGAAGTGTTAATATATTTATTAAATAATGTATTCAATTCCAACTTAACAAGTAAAAATAGATGTAAATTAAATTCGCTTGCAAATACTGAATATAAAATAATAATCAAATTCTACTTCACTTCTTATTAACTAAAATTACTTTAACTAAAATGCAATTAGCATCTCATGGATGACATAAATGCAAATTTAACGTAATTCATTGAAGGTTAATAGCATACAGTATTCTACGCTTAAAGAAAGATAATTTCAATCAATAATATGTTAAGATTTTTACATAATTACATAATGCTACTTTGAGAATAAATTACAACATAAAAATAGAATTTTGCAATTTTGTTTTTATATTTGATTTGTGAAGTGTTTGGCAGTTCAACTTTATATTCAGTTGGGTGGAATCCTAACTTTTGCCTTGGGCGGGGTAAAAGTTAATTTATAAATGGTAGAATTGTTGCAAATATATTTATTATATAAGAAATGCATTTTAATCTTTGTTTTGTGTGAGACAGCCGGTCTCTGTATTCAGTCATTCTCAATGAAACAACTGCGTTTAAATGGGTTTCATTAGCTATCCATAGGATGAATCTGCAATTTTAATTAATGCTATTCAAGAAAGCGCGTTGAAAACATTCAAATGCCTTTGATTTTTGCAAAATAAGAAAAGAAAAAGCTAGTTCTCGTTGCTTTGAGTCTTTCAAAATAGTTAGAAAATGACTCGAAATGAAAAAATAGGCATGATTTACAATAAATGCATTTGGCTTACAGGAGTGCACAGGCATTGAAGAAATCACAACGGTGTACCAAAATATCTTAAATGTCTGTGAACTACGAGAGCAGTACAAAAAATAAGAAAATCTCTCTAAGAGAAAACCTTTATTCACGAATTCAAAGGGATACACAACGTAGTAAGCCGCTGGTATATATTACTTTCCCACATAATCATCAAGGTTGTCGAAGCATTTGCTTCATTGGTACATCAACATATCGAAACCAGCATAAAGGAAAACAGCGCCAAGGTCGTGGATCCGCGTCAATACGACTCGCTTAACTTCGGCATTGGTTCTGAAATGCTGATCTTCCAGCTGCTTCTTCAACTGTTCGAGCAGATTAAAATCACTTGGTGCGATGCCCGGGTTGTAGAGAGGGTCTTCCAATGACACTGAGGTGGACGTGCTTGACAGCAATTATCTTTGCTCGTCTCACACGTCTCTTCATTTTATATTAAATTTTATTTTCTGCTATAAAATTTAAAACTAACACATTGGCAAAAGATTTCCAGGTTTGAAACCCGATTCCACGGAAGATCCGCCGTGTATGGGATATGTTGCACACTCAATCATACTTAGTGGCCAAACGTCTTCTTGCTGGTGTGATGCGAAAGTTTTGAGAGGGGGTGCAGTCCAGGTGTCGTCCCCACCATCTCACCACCGTTCAAAATTACGAGATCCGTCCCAAAATAGTCCCCGGGTTGCTTTAAAATGGGACGTTAACAAAACTAAACTAATGCGAGAAAGTCGATGAAAGAATACTTCCTCTGATTCTGTCAATTTTGCAGCCATTTTCTTGTATATCCGTTTCACTCTTTGAGGCACACGATTTTAAAAGGCTATAAATACCAAGTTCCACATAATTTCTTCACTGTTCCTTGTATTATGATAATAAATGGTGGGTTAAAAATGTCCCTCCATGCATAAGAAGGTAAGCTGAAGGTGGAAGAGTTCTTAACCTCAAAGAGTTGAAAGATTCTACTACATAATAGCTAAACGTCACATACCAGTCCCCGTGTTCTACTCATCCATTTCATCAAGTAGTGTAATTTGCCTTTTCGAACGATTTTTTTTACTTCGATTCAAACATGAATATTTAAAGAACATTCTCGCATTCATAAAACAATCAATTCATCAATATATTGGAGCAATTCGATAACGTATTATTTTGTTTAAAATGATGCAATTTAATTAAAACGTCGATAAAAATTTTCTAGATAGTTGTTAAATGCTTAGTTAATTCTCTTTAATGTAAAAAAGTTACATATTTTTTTAACTGCTTCCTGTGAGAATGCAAATTTTTTTATGGGTTATTTTACAAGGCTTCAACAAAAGAACTTCTCAGATTCGAAAAATCATAAATTAAGTAAAACGAGAGATATTAAAATGTGAGAGTTATTAAATAGTACTCTATGTGATTAAAATGAAATTCACCCTCTAACCTTTTCTAAGCGAAAGTATAAGAAAATTTCTACGGATTTCAAAAGTACCCTATACCATGTCTTATTAAACTTGAGGTCCTGAATGGAAAGCTGGGCATTTCTGCAGCTGTCGCCTTTCTTCAGATTCCTCAACAACAGTAAGGGGAAAATAAAGACACAATCTTAATTTCAATAATTTTGGAAGGTTTCTCAAACAAAGAAGCTTTAAATGAATTTCTTTCTTTTAAATTATAATTAGTTATTAATTTGCATTTCTTTTATTTTCTTCCCATCATAAGGTTATTTTCGGCCGTGAGAAAGTTATTTCTTTCTCATATACGAAGTATATAAAGAGAAAGCATTGTAATCGACCTAAATATTTCAATGAATCTTCACGCTTTAGACTTCCCTGGGTCCAAAAATACATTTTTAGAATTATGCCTGCATGTGAACACGATAACTCAAAAGCGAAATGAGTTGGAAGGATAAAATTCGGCACTTGGTCTTTACCACAAAATTGTAAATTTATATTAAATTTTGGACGAAATCCTTTGCAGGAAGTTTGTGCCTGTGCGAATACATGTTTCCACAACAATAGAAAAACGAAACAAGTTTGATGGATAGTATTCGATTGGTATGAATTTTAGACCTAATCTGTCTACTCGTTGTCTGTCTGTCAGTGTTTCTATTTATGCGCATGTGAACGCGATAACTCAAAACGCAACAAACTAGAAAAATGAAATTTGACAGGTAGTCTTGACATCAAAATTGCGGACTTGTATCAAATGTTGGACGCAATCGGTGAATGGGAAGAAGTCCAAAATGTATACTCGATTCTATTCACTATACAACGAAGCCTAACACAAAACGCGTCACAATGAGAAAGAATACGATAAAGTCAAAGGGAGAATACTCCCGCTTTTTTTATAAATCAAGGGATAACAAAAAGAAAAAAAAAGTTGAAAATGCAGGGTGGTCATAAATTATTGGACCCATTTCAAAAAATAATAAAAAAAATTAATAATTTTACAACTACGGTTTTTTTTAAATGAGAGCGCATTTTTAAAAAGTTTTTTTGTCTTTTCAGATAGGTCACTCGCCGTTTCGGTGGTCTAGTGGTCGTAAATTATTAGACATCTCCCACTTTTGAGAGCCATTATCTACGAAACTATTGAAGCTAGACGAAAAGTAAAAGCATGTATTTGTAGAGAATTTTACGCTCTTTAATTTGTTAAATCAGTTGTAATTCGAAAACTGAATGATTTTCGAGATATTCAAGAAAAACTAAAAAGAAAACCAGAAAACCCGTATAGGCTTCTGCTGATAGGTAGCCATTGCGTATGGAAATCTCTCGCTGTAACAAATTTAGAACGCTGTAGTGGTACGTCCTCTCATCAATAAAGCAGGAAAAAAGTAGTTTTTACATTATCAGTTTTTTATTACTTTTCGAAATGGGCTTAATAATTTATGACCGCCTGTTTATGAGCACAAAATAGTCGTCGTGACTGCAAACAGAACGACTATATAATATAATCACTAGTTTTAATTTTTTCCAAAATGTATACCGATTTTGTGTATGTAACATTCTTTCCTTATGGTGTCCCAAATCCTAAATAAATTATAGAAAAGGAAATGCAATTAAATTCTGAAAATATTAAAATAGTGTGTATTTCCATCAAGAACACCAATACTCCAGCACATCAGGAATTGAAAAAAGTTTTACAGAATTTTATCTTTACAAACATGAAACAAGTCAAGTTTAATAAAAGTGTGTAATAAAAAAAGAAACTTCTGTTGTGCTTATAAGGCACTTCAACGCGAAATAAACAAATACAATGTGCTATGACCGTCAAACATGAAAGTATGGCATATGAAAGTGATATAGTAGAACAAATAAATTAATTAAAGAATAGAAGAGATAAATTAATTAAAGAAAAATTGAATTAAAGAAGGTCAAAAGGAGTGCTCTCCCCTTGACCTTCTATTATACGAATATAATACGACTCATTTTATGTAAAGTTTCGTAGTACCTTAATCAACCTTATACCTCATAATATCCTCATATTTTAAATCTCGTACCAAATATATCCTCATACGCTGATCGTATCGTATATCCTCGAATACACAGGCCGACAGACAGTCAAACCGCTAACAAGTTTGCTCCAAATTTAAAAGAAATCCACGATTTTAGTGATAAAACCATATGACAAATTTCATTCATTTAGTATATAGCGTAAAATTGCGACATTCCACAGCCGGTGACATTTCAAGTTGACTTTATGAGGAGAGATTCACGTCCTTTTGATATTCTTAGTTAAATAGTCCCGAGTATAATTCCAGCGCATTCAAAGGTAATGATGTTCTTGAATATATTAAATTTTAAACAATGATAATTATTGTTCTGCCTTATATCTAAAATGAAAGTTGCTTACTCTATGGAGCTCTTTTTATATCTCTGATACATTACATTGTAATTAGAATCTACATTATTTATTTAACTTTACGTCTGGCTCGGTTGATTCACATATTATTATGGAGTGACATAATAATATATATATGGAGCATATAAAGTATAATAAATTTCGTAAATTATTCCACTCTATTCCGAATAAAAATAAACAATACGATATTAAGCCTTAAAAAACAATGAATTCGATTAGTTAATCCTTTGAGAGGAATATCAGTATTATTATGACCGCTAAAGAACATGTTCAGTAAACGGATATTCAAGGTATGTTCGGATTAGATTGTCAAGGAAAGTGCTAACAAATTTGGGTTGCATCTCTTAAAAGTAGAGAGTATGCAGCTCTAGTAGGTCAATACTGGCTATATCTTTAGCCTAGGGGGTCTATTCTGGTACCCCCCGTTGGGTTGGGAGACGTCACATTTA
>BGPR01012029.1:35091-46419 GCA_013235015.1 Araneus ventricosus
GGGGGTACCAGAATAGACCCGCAAATGATTTTACATAAATTAGAATGCAAGCAAGATATTTCTTTTACCTGCCTTTCTTCTACGAGTCCATGACTTTACAACTTTCTGCGTTTCAGTACTATGTTGAATTATTTTTGGAAAAACTCATTAGCAGAAACCATTTACTATAATTATCAAATGCGAACATAAAATGCATGTCGAAGTGCATCTAAGCATTTCCTTGCGGTTCGCGGTGGCTTAGTAGTAAGGTCCTGTCTTCGGGGTCGGAGAATTCCAGGTTCGAAATCCAATTCCACCGAAGATCGCCGTGTATGTGGGCCTCTTGCACGCGAAATACGACGACGTGGATCAATCGTCCTCCCGCTGAGGTTGCAAGGAAGCTTAGAGAGGGGATGCCAGCAGAGGTGTCATCCCTGTCATCTGACCGCGGCTCAAAATAAAGAGGTCAGTTCCAAAATAGCCCTCTTTCTTTTCAAAACGAAAAGTGAATTTATAATCCAGTCAAAGAAGGCTCAGAAAAAAATGTTAATTCAGATAATTCTGAAAATTAGTTTACCTTTTCGTGAGGGGATCCTGGTTGAAATACTACAGCTGGGCATTCACGAGAAGGTCCATGCCATTTGTCCCGAGTCCGGTGTTTTCCCCACCCATTTTAGTCGACAAATTAGACAAAACATTCACGGATGTTCCGAAGTTTGTTTTGAGAAAAGGTTCAAAGTCGCAGAATTCTTCTCACCCGCTCTCCTTCTCCCCCAAAAGAGGGATTTCGAGTTCCATTTCTAGTCTCGACGCGAGGTCCCAAATTGGAATCAGCGGATGGAGTTTTGGATTTTGAGTGCGTTGGAATTCCACCCCTTCCAATTGATTTGATCCAAATTTCATAAGTTTTCGACCTTGACGATTGGATTTTCCTTCCTGTGTTCCAAAAAGACAACCAGTGGGAGTGTTCTCCCCTAAACTTTCTTGTATACTTCCCCCAAAAGGTGCCGTTTCTCCTTCCTCCTCGTGGTTAAAAAAATTCTAACGTACTGTTATCCAGAATCCAATGACTATCAGAAGGCTTTTCATTATAGGATTGAAAAATATCTAGGTAAAGAATTCAAAGAGATACTTACCGATTAAAACGCATCTATCGCACACTGCTAGGTTTCACTCTTGCCGTCTCCAGGACAAACTGACGTAATTCGCTCTTTCGCGAGCACAGACGATTGCTTCCGTACGCATGCGCGTGGAGATAGCGGATTGGTTTCAATGGTAAATTATACAGGCCGACAGACAGTCAACCCTTTGACGGATTTGGCCCAAAATTTTATACGGACCTACATCCATGACGATAAAACTGTGTACTAAATTTCATCCATCTAGCTATTCAAGTGTTTGAGTTATAGTGTTCACATGACTTCGGACATACAGACAGACAGACTTCTCTTTGACGAATTTTGTCCAAAATTTGATAGAAACCTACAAATTATGTTTAAAGACCACATACCAAATTTCATCCCCGTAGCTCTCATATTTTTCGAGTTATCATGTTCACAGACACACAGACAGACATAATTCGAAAATTGCGTTTTTCGGACTCAGAGAGGTCTAAAACGTGGAGATTCGTCAAAATCTCGAGTTCAAATTTTTTGACGATTACAATACTTTCTCTTTGTATACTTCGTATACGAGAAAGTAAAAAATGGATCAACGGTAAATGGCCCGCTTAAAAGTTCCTGGTTCTAGGGGACGCTCGCGCTGGCGTCTTGGATTTCGCCCCCCCCCCTTTTCTAATTTTTCTTGAGTATTTCCAATTTATTTAGTTTTCAAACTACAATTGATTTGACAAATTAAAGAGCTTAAAATTCTCTCCAAATTCATGCTTTTATTTTTCTTCTAGCTTTCATAGTTTCTGAGATAATGGTTCAAAACTTTTCCCCCATCTTGGATTACATGCCCCCCTTTTATTTTTTTATTCCTCGAAAACTGTTCAAGTTTCAAATTACATGTAATCAGCAAATTAAAGAGTGTAAAAATTACCTACTAGTATTGCCTTTAATTTCTTTTGATCTTTAATAGTTTCCGAGATATTTTATCTCATATTTTGTTACTATACCTCGAACGCGCAGGAAAAATATGAATAACCCGAACGCCGTAACAATTGAGCGGGCAATGTAGTCCCTTCATTTATAGCCCTCATTACGCCCGGCTGAAGCGATGACCCCTCAGACAGAGATACAGTCCGTCAGAGGTAGGAGGTAAATCGACCGCACGCCATTATTATACCCTACCGGGAAGCGAAGTTTAGTTTGTGTTTTATGACGCAAGAGCCATTCTTTGCTAGACTGCGCCAACCGGGAAGTGAGAATTTGCTTACTTATACTGCAGGTTCTCATCAACATATTTGAGGTTCCCCCATAAGTGGGAATAATAGGAAGGTTATGTTAACCGTTTTCTTTGATTATAGTGTTGTTGGGGAATTGGGAATTTCTACCAATTGAAAAGAATGGCAAAGAATATTTGGGGGATTTGTGGTATTTGAGAGATGGAAATCATCAAAAACCACATGAATTGTGGTTTTTGTATGAGTTGTGGCAAACAAACTCATGGAGTCTGTACTATAATAATGCGGCACATTATCGTGACTTATGTATTTCTGAATTGCAGACAAAAACAAAATAACGTCTATTCAACAACATTTTTGACGTCTATTAGCGACAACTTCGGCATTCAAAGAATATCAGTCTGAGTTGCTACAAATAACACCAATTTCCATTCAAATTAAAGTATGAAAACTTCTGCCGTTTATGTGTTACCGGTATTCTCAATCTTTATTCTTATTAAAGACAAAAGTGAAATTTTAAAAAGGTATGTATTCCATAATTATTGTTGAATAACTAGGAAAGACAAACAAGCTGGTCGCCAAGGGCGGATAATTGTTTTACAATTAAGCGGAAAAGAAACAACATTTTACTTCTATAATGCAAGTCTTGTAAAAAGCAACTAAGGTTTTTTTAAAAGGAAAACAACCAATCCATGTTGTCCTTTTAAAGCTACGTTTTATTTTTGGGAAATTTATCATATTGCTAGAGTTTCTGAAGCATCAAATTGTTTTTGAGCTAGAGGTTATAAATTTATTTAAATCAGAAGAATTCAGAAATAAATCCATTCTAGAAAGTTCTTTCTAATAATATAGTATATGTCGTACGACGAATCATTTGTAAAGTATGATACGAATGGTTTGAAAAGCAAGTCTGATTTTTTATTCAGTAATATTAAAACGTTTTCCTGTTCTTCACTAAAATTTATATTTCAAAAATTTTAATTTTTGTATAAATAATTAATGTTATTTCATAAATATTGGTTTTCATAATGAAATGGTACAAATGAATGTATAAATATTTTGCGAGAATTTTAAATTCCTTCGTATGTTTTCTCTATATTATAAAGTAGGGCCATCTTTTGCCGTGCTTGTTAAGTGTACTCCCCTGGAATACGAAACGTTTTCTAGCCATCACGCATAAAATGTGATTAATGGATAAACGTGATCCATTTTCTTCAGTATTATCTGTTATTTTTAATTCCGTTTCCATTTCAGAAATATTTCATCAATAAAATGGTTTGATATCTTTTGTATTTAGTTCTATTATTTTCAGATAAAAATGAATTCTTAATGGAGTATTTATCCTCATTTATGTTCCCGTCTTGAACATTTTCTCGGCGTTTACAACACATTTGATTGGCTCCCTAGGATTTCCCATGCATTTTTACCTATGCAAGTGGTTTTCAGCTATTTACACCACCATTCCTCTGGTCCCTTCAAAAGTGCAAATGAGGTGTAATACTATGCCAGAGTGGTCATAAAGTATTGGAACCATTTCAAAATTTAATTTAAAAAACGCTATATTGCAGGAACATCGTTTGTTTTTTCTAATGCGAGAATAGCTCAATTTTTTTTCAGAGAGGTAATTTGCCGTTACCTACAAATTATCCTTCAAAAAATTAAGTATTATTATTTAGCTGTTTGGTTTTAATATTTACTTCGTAATGTTCTTTCTTCGAAGCGGAGTGGCAGGTTTCAATATGGGAAGGGTAATTACGTTTTATTTGTGGGAGCTACCGAGATTAATTTTTGTTGTTTTCCATTGTAATTATTAATAAGGATTGAACAGGATAACTAAACATCAAATAACACGATCTGTGCTTTCTGAATTAATTTACAGTTTTCATTAAAACCAAGCGGTACAAATATTTTCATGCCGTTTTCCAACAATATAGACCGAATGAAATAGAATACAAAATCATTTCAACAAGTTATTTATTGATATTTATTATTATTTATTGCAAGTTATTTACAGTCAAAGAAAGAACACAGAAATTTCAAACGAAATACATTTTATTATAACAAAATACTGATTAAAAATTGATTTTAATAATGAAGAAATCAAATGTAAAACATTCATCAAATAACATCAATTCCAATACAGAGTTGAAATCGTTTAGAAGTATTTAAAATTCTCGTAAATATTTACACTAAATAAGTAGCAGTTAAATAATGCATATAAAAACACTGACATAAACATTCATTCCACTACTCAAAGGTACAAAGTTCATTTTGAATTTAATGGTCTTTTACTTAAGATGCAATGAATTCATAGTTTATAGCATTTTCCTAATTCTATAGTCTAATATATAGCATTGTCTATTTCTACAATTTGCTTCAAGTTTTATATGAATTCCTTCAACAGTTACATTAAGTATTTTAAAATGTGTTTATTATTGGAACCAATTGCAAAACATTATGAAATGTCTTTCTGCATCATATGCTAACATTTCTATACGAAAATATAATAGTATTCTATACATATTCATCCACCAACTACGAATAATAAAAGATAAACTCAGTTTCATGGAAATATTGTAGAAAAGAGGAAGATGGAGCATTATACATGGTAAAATAATCAACTCCATTTATTTATAGTATAAAACATAAATTTACTTCTTATTCTACAGAACATCATTTTCAGTACCACATACAGTCAAAATGTTTTTTACTATTAAAATGCAATCGTATTTACTTAACTGCGAAGCAATACATAATATTTCACATGTATAAACAAACAATACAACTCTTAAGACAAAAAACATGACAAGTCAATTACATGCAAAAAAACTCTCATGTCATCTTCTTCGCTTAATGGAGTAAGCTAAGAGATGCGTTGGAATTACACTTCAGATTAAAAGTTTAATGATACATTTCATAGATGTGAGGCTTTTAACATTAGGAGTGTGAGTATTATTTCCTAAAGGAGACTGGTCTGACAATTCTTTCTGAAGAATATCAAATATAAAGGGTGCTTATTTAAAATAAACACAAAGATGCATATCCAATATATTTAATGAAAATGTTTTATTGCAATTTCCAAGCATACGGCTATTGTACGGTATGAATATTACTATTTTTTAAAGTAGACATGATCGAAATTACTTCTTTACATCGATTACAAACTTAAGATTTCTCTTTTTTATGGTTATGATAATATATGTCACAAATAAGTTTCAGTGCATAAAGTATTGCTGCAAATTTCACAGGAATATGGATATTCCTTGTGTAAACACGATGATGTCTTCTTCAATAACAAGATTGACATTGCGCTTTACATTCTTCCGGATTTCATTTTGTATGAAGATAATAATGCCGATATAAATGATATTTTCTATGATATATCTTACTGCATATTCTGCAGGCATTATTTGGCTTTTTCCTCCTTAAATGAACAAATTAGTGTTGATTTAAACCCGATTTCTTGGAAAATGTGTTGCTGCATATTTCCCAGACGTATGGTTTTTGTTCGTCTGAATAGGATAATGTCCATTGCAATAATAATTATGCGAAATGAATCAGTATACTTCAAAGATACATGGTTTTTCTATGCGATGAGTCTGGTAATATTCATTTTCCAAAAAATGAAATTTCAATGAAAAACTGCACTCTTTACAATCGTGGTTTTTCTTTTCTATGAAAGCGGTGATTTTGATTCAAAGTTGATTTCTTTAAAAAGGCCTCGCTTCATGCTTCAGAGATAATTGCTTTTTTTGATTATGAGTCCGGTAATGTCGATTTAAATTAGATATCTGAGAAAATGACTTATTGCATACCTCACACACATGTGGCTTTTCTTTTGTGTGTACAAGGTAATGTTTATTTAAAGTAGCTTTCAGAGAAAATGACTTATTGCATACTACACACACATATGGTTTTTCTTTTGTGTGCAAGGTAATGTCGGTTTGAAGTAGCTTTCAGACAAAATGATTTATTGCATACTTCACACACATATGGCTTTTCTTTTATATGTGCAAGGTAATGTTGATTTAAATGAGATTTCTGAGAAAAGAACTTATTGCAGACTTCGCAGGTATATTGTTTTTCGTTTGCATGAACACGGTAATGTTGATATAAGTGAGATATATACAAAAATATTTTACCACATGCTTCACAGTCATATTTCGTTTGATACGAATTAATTCGATGATGACTTCGTAACGAAGATTCCAGAGAAAATGCTTTTGGCAACATATTGAACAAAATCTTTCATTTGTAAGAACAGGATAATGATTTTTTCTTTAATATTTTGATATAAAAAAAGTGTCTTGCTATAGATATTCACATACAAAAGGATTTCAGTTTTGTTTCGAAATATACGAGTTGAAATGGGAGTTTAGAAAACATGTATAAAAATTGTACTAGCAGAAAATGTTTTGCAAAGTCGTAAACTCTTTTGCATGCGGAAAAAATTGAGTTTTCTACTAAACATTAATAAAAGATTTATTTTACTCCTCAACGTGCTGAATAATTCTTTGATTTGAGGAAACGAAATCTCCTTTTAGTATTGTACCTGTCTTTCAGTTTTAATTAACGCATTTTAGTTTCAAATCTGAAATCATGGTATTAGAATTCCAGAAATTAACGAACAAAATTACTTATAATATTTGAAGCAATGAATGACACTTACTAAAACTGTTTATCCTTTTCACGGCACAAAATGTCAAGACTGACTGTATTTTTCACTGGTAAGATTTCTCATATTTCGGTTAATTTCCAAGCGCATATTATACCGAATGTCTAAGCAAGGGTTCTAGAAACGAAATCGCAAGAAATTCACGATTCTCTATTGTCAAGCAGCTACTTTCCAGCAGGTTACAGTTAAGAAAAAGGAACGTTTGAAGTAAAGTGAAAACTTTATTTACTTACGCTGCTTGCAAATTAGGGATCTGGAAGGGATGCCTTAGTCAAAATGGGAAAACGCACATAAAACATAGATGATTAGAATAAATTTGTTGAATGAAGAACAAGTGCAGCCAAACAGGCTTTACGATGTAAAGTAGAAATTACATATATCGAATCGCACTGAAGAGCACCGGTATTCAGAGAAGAATTAAGTTTATTTCTTTGTTCGGCAAAAAGGATGCGTGATAATAATAATTGATCGTTTGAATCCACTATATCACACTAGCGGAAAACGGGAGATTATTCAAGAGTAATTTTTTTAAAATATTCAGATTGATTTTTAATTTACAGATTAATTCATTTCATATAGAGATCGCGTATCGAAATTTGAAAAAACGAATATATAAAAATCTTTGGAAAATTTTGTTGCTCAGCTGTAAAGTTGTTTCACCTACATCCTAATCTTATGGCAAGAAAGAGAGTTGTACTAGAAGCCAAGCATTTGAACTCCGACCATGTCGACCATTTTTGTGACCTTGGCGACGAAATGAATCTTCTAGAAAATTCAAGAATTGTGGTCCTATCTCAGCTGCGAGCAAAAATTTACAGAACCTTCGAGAGAATTCTATAGGATGTCACATCCTTTCGGAAACGGTATAAATATCAAGCTGCCCAAAGGAGGATTGATTCATCTTTGGAGCTTCCATCGCAGTGCAAGCTGCTGAGCTGATAGACAATAAGCGTTTTGAAGTGTTGTTATTTATTAGTGATATTCATTCTATTTGTGTTGTTAATTTATAAAAGTTCTGTTTAATTTCGATACCTTTGCTACGTTAGTGTTCTCTGAAATATTTGGGGAATAAACAGTAATTTTTTTTTATTATACTGCTTGTTGGACTACCTTCACGTACACCCACCGGAGGATTTTTGTGGAAATATAAAGAGCAGTTTAGCCAGGAATGGCTCTTGCGCCATTACATCTCATACAACCATTGTGGCAATATAAAAGTGCTCAATAAAAGTAGTAGTCAAAGCTCAAAATTGCTCTGTTTAGGTGAAAATAAAAATAAATCAAGCGTTCCCAAAAATGGACAATTGCAAAAGGGTTAAGAAAGGCGAATTTTGAGTAATGCATGATGATCTTCATAAAGTTTCATTTCCAATCTTTTAATGAATTTAAAATCCGTTTCCTTCCAGATTTGTCAATATTAACCATCATCAAATACGAATCCGCCAATTCTGCACTGAATGAAGCGTTTCAAAACTGAACTTAAAAAAGAAAAAGAAAAAAAAATGCCCAAAAATAAGAAGGATGGAACTAGATCTTCGATGCTATAAAATATTAGGAATAAATATGAAACTATAGCAGAGAAATAACTCTGAGTTCTACAAAGCATTTCCTTCCAGAGGTGGATTTATTATAAACAGATAACAGCTGTGCAAGGTAGAGGTCAAAGGCGGCCAGAGGCCCGGGCAAACCGGGCAACTGCCCTTGACGCCGAATCCGGGGTGGCGGCAAAGGGGGAGTGTGAAGGAAAAAAACTTTAACAGACTTGTGAAATAAAGTCATATATTTTTAAAATTTGTTGAATATAGAATTTTAGTTTCAGTAAGATTAATATATAATCTTAAATATATAATACCACAGCATATCCCCGAACCCGGAGCCTAGATGGCCCCCTGTCGGTTACATGGGTGTGTGAAACTTTATTGAAAAGCATAAACAAAAAATTACATCAAGAGATATAAAAAGCACATAAAAGGGAACTTAACAATACATAAACAGAAAAGAATATAATGATAAAATGGATGTAAATGAAAATTAATACACTTCAGTAATTATATTGTGAATTGTTTTATAATCAGATACGTGTTATTTAATTATAACACATATAGACAGGGACAAACACATAGCAATGAAAGGCTAGGTTTCAACAAGATTAATAACTTATTGATCGATACTGATATGCTCCCTACTGGAACAATACAATCAAACTTTTAATAATATATATTTTTATTTTTTAAATATCATATTTAGGATTGTTTCATAATCAATTACTTGTTGAATTACAATTTTGGTCGAAATTTAGCCTCTATTTACCGAGTTTTCGATTATCCAAAATAAATACGATCCCAATCTGCTAGGATAATCAAAGTTCTACTGTATTATTATTATAACAACCCGACCCAGCTCATCCTACCAAAAAGAGTGTAAGGCCTTTCACGGGAGGAGGGGAAACATAATACAAAACATTAAGAACATATTAGTACATAAAAATATGTCTTTAATCTTTCTACTGTAGCTGTATACTCACTTAAAAAATTGTAGATACTCATATATGTTTACTGATATTGAGGAGTTAACTGTAAGGGTATTTTTAAATACTGTACATACAATTTTAAATTCACATCTTCTCATACCTTCTCCTGTTTTTAAAAATTACTAACTTTTTCAGAAATGTAATCTTCAGATTTTACTTCTCGTCCCTGTATGTTATAAATCCATGTTGGTTTACTGTATTTAGTTTCATCTCCGTATAAAATCATATTACCTTTTTATTTAATTTTTTTATTTAAAACCCACACCGGTCCGGCCTACCCGAAAGGGTGTAAAGCCTTTAGTAGACCGGTGGGGAAAATCATATTACCTTATTAAATAGCTTTATGCTTTAGAAAAAATACATTTGCATCTCTTAACTTAATTGTTCGTGTTTACACAACATAAGAAAAAATAGTGCTACTGCGGAAAATCTTCAAACAATAGATTAAACAATAGTTAAATTTATATTGAATTATGATTTGTATTTCATGATATTAGAAAATCTATATTTACATTTATTTTTAAGCTTCATTTAATCTAATTCGACTGATAAATTGACATCTTAATTAGATGTCACAATACGGAATATTTAATGAAGATTAGAAATTTTGATTGTCAAAGTCTAAATTTGTGTATGCACCACATTTTCTAAATTTCCACATCATCTTGGGAAGATACCTGAGCCTCAAGAAAATTTAAAAGTCTATTTTCGCTGAAGTGCCTGCAAACGAAACACTTAGACTTCTGTCGGGCACAATTTAAGACCTTTATAATAAACATGGGAAGTCTGACTATTATTTAGTTGCTGCCAGAGGAAGGTTTAGTTCAAACCCATGCTTTCATACAGAAATAAGAAAAGATACTTCCCAGACGCTCCCGCGGCTACTTTATTTATTCATTTTTTTTTTTTGCTATAAGGAGGGTTTGAAATTAAGAAAACAAAATCTGTGACGGAGATGGAACTAATTACGGTGTAACAAAATGAATGTCTATGAAATATGATTAAGAGAAAAACTATCTAAATCCTTCGACAGTGTTAGAAGTTAAGTCAAAACTTTTATGGTATTAAACTTTAACAGAATGAAGATTCTTCTAAATGTAACTTAAATTTTCGAATGAAATTTTTTTCTGTGGTACGCGTGAAAACGGTTTCGTTTGTTGTACTATATGCTTTGGAATGAACATTTGCAATTTCACAGCCGTGCATAAAAAGAAAAGAAATTCAATTGTATAAACTATTTTATGTATTAATAAATATAAATTTATCTTGGTGAGAATGGGATATGCTTTTCTTGTTTTCTTTCTTCAAATCAAAAAGGTTGTCTTGTATTGATTATTAATAAGTGAGTGAAGTCGAGAAACATTGTAACCCATAATTAAATATGAAATTAATCTTCCAGAAAAAGTGTTCGTATAAGAAATAAATCAAATAAATGAAGTCTGTAGCAATATTCCTTAATAAAATAAATGGACTGACGTGCTGATAAAGACAAATGTTCTGCGAAAGAGAATAATTAATCAAAGAATCATTGAATTCGTTTTCTCGGAGAGGGTTCGTTAAATTTATATATAAAAAAAAGAGTTTAAGTAAATTATACTTAAATGCGTGTTTCATTTTACAAGTTAATAAACGGAGTATTTTTTATGTTAGATTCCATTAAGCGAACATGAACATGTGACATTGAACTATATGTATGTAAGAAAGCTCGGTAGATTAATGAGCATTTCTTATTTGTAACACTTCGAAGGAAGAAATTCTGAAGCGTTTAGATGAGATGATAATTTAAGGCGGAAGTAA